>SRPS01000078.1:0-105074 GCA_018360175.1 Claviceps arundinis | reverse complement strand
CTTTATTTTACATTATTAGGGCAGTGGAAATATCCAGAATGGGCAGTGGAAATAGCGAAAATGGGCAGTGGAATTATCCCGACCCTTTTTTTTTATTTTTTTTTGGCGTGCTGTTTGGGCGAGGAGAAGAGGTAAGAGCCTTGGGTAAAACATAGACGAGGCGAAGAAGCAAAGAAGCATAGCAAGGAAGCTGGAGAAATACAGGACTACATGAGGTAGCTAGAGGCAGGACATACACAAGGTTTAATGAATTCTGCTAGACTGCGGCAGCTAAGACACCGAATATGTATAATACATCTCCTAAGGTAGAAATAACAAGTGAGGTACATTATATTGGCGTTCCGTCAGATACGGCCTATCGCATGTGAAAGGTTCACAACGGGATTGACTCGATTCATGTTCACAAGGTCACGGCCTGCTCTGGTTTTGCGTGACTGTCCGAGTCGGCTTCGAAGGTGGAACTTCGTCCATGATCCGCACATTACAGACCCACGTGACGTATGTAGGTACATATGTACCTCCTCGGTGGCCTGTGTCACGGACTCACGGCAACAAGGCGGCAACAGAAGAGGCCGGTAGAGCGTGGCCAAACGGGCACAAGGCGGCTGCCGACATGCGCCTCACGCACTGATCACAATTCACTTCCCTCTCATTGTCGCGCATCTTTTTGCCTTTGCAACGCCGTAGCTTAAAAATCCCCACGGTCTCCGAGTACCCGTTCATCAAAGAAGGTCGCTACGGCGCGGTGTGTCGGTGGCGAACGTTGTAGGTAATTAGGCTACTTCCACCGCCGCTATGGATTGCTACTAATGCGCCCGCGCTGATTGGTCAAATGGACCGAGGAAAGCGAGCCATCCCGTCCCCAGCGGCAGTCTTTCCAATTCCACGCGGCGCAAAGAAACATAACATCTGCTCATTGACTTCCTGATCTCGACCTCGACACTCTCCCCCCATCTGTCTGAGAACTCTTTCAAAACACCATTGCGCCTCCCATTGTCCCGGCGCATGTATTTCGCTTGATCCTGATTCTCCATGACCATGGCTTCTTCTATGGCTTTGAGAAAAATGGTCGCTGGCTCAGCCGTATGTTTGATGAAATCCCCCCGACTTGACCGAAATGCCCGGTTTGCAGAGTTTCGTCCCGAATTGCTTTGTGGCCGCATATGAGCATGCGCAGACTGTATTCGACAAAGGAATTGCTTTGCTTGCCGCGGCGCGTCACCGACATGGATCGCGGAGACTGCTCTGAGTTGGCGTCACATGTGCTAACACGTCATGTTTGCGTTGCAGTTCTCACGAGTGGCTAGAAGTCAGGCCAGGGCCTTTTCCACAACACGATCTGCCGGTGAGTTTGCGCTTCTACGCTGTATGCCGATTTCGAGGTGCAGGACAACGAGCTGACGATAGATTCTGCCAGCCCGAATTATCACCAATAACCCCTTGAGAGCCAAGGAGGCGTCTCCTCACCTGACGACGAAGTACAACGTCATTGTACGTATTGAATAAGAAGATGAGTGGAACGGGAGAGAAAGAGAGAACGGATCAAGGAGAGAGGGGACTTTGGAAGCGAGAGGCACAGCGCCTGTGAAGTATCATGCTAATCTTCAATCAATTAGGACCACGAGTACGATGCCCTCGTTGTCGGCGCTGGTGGTGCCGGTCTTCGTGCTGCCTTTGGTCTTGCCGAGGCCGGCTTCAACACTGCCTGTATCTCCAAGCTTTTCCCCACACGATCACATACTGTTGCCGCTCAAGGTGGCATCAATGCCGCTCTCGGAAACATGCACGAAGACGACTGGAGATGGCACATGTACGATACCGTCAAGGGATCAGACTGGCTGGGTGACCAGGATGCGATTCATTACATGACGCGTGAGGCTCCTGCCTCTATCATCGAGCTGGAACACTACGGTTGCCCCTTTTCTCGTACTGAGGAAGGCAAAATGTGAGTGACTCTGGTTTTCGGCGCCCTTTTTGTGCCTCTCTTCATCACGCCTTCGATTTACTTGTTACAAACGCTCATCATTCGACAGCTACCAACGAGCATTCGGAGGACAGTCACGGGAGTTCGGCAAAGGTGGCCAGGCCTACCGATGCTGCGCTGCCGCCGACCGAACCGGTCACGCCCTGCTGCACACGCTGTACGGCCAGTCCCTCGCTCACAACACCAACTTCTTTATTGAGTACTTTGCTCTGGACCTGATTATGCAGGATGGCGAATGTCGCGGTGTTCTAGCGTATAACCAGGAGGATGGCACGCTGCACCGCTTCCTGGCTAACAACACTGTCCTGGCTACTGGCGGCTACGGCCGTGCTTACTTTAGCTGCACATCTGCTCACACCTGCACGGGTGACGGCATGGCCATGGTGGCGCGTGCTGGTCTCCCCAATCAGGATCTCGAGTTTGTTCAGTTCCATCCCACTGGTATCTATGGCGCCGGCTGCCTGATCACCGAGGGTGCTCGAGGCGAGGGCGGTTACCTACTCAACTCGGAGGGTGAGCGTTTCATGGAGCGTTATGCCCCCACTGCCAAGGATTTGGCCTCCCGTGACGTCGTTTCGCGGTCCATGACCATGGAGATCCGTGAGGGCCGTGGTGTTGGTCCCGAGAAGGATCACATCTTCCTCCAGCTCAGCCACTTGCCAGCCGAAGTGTTGGCTGAACGACTCCCCGGTATTTCCGAAACCGCCGGTATCTTTGCCGGCGTCGACGTCCGCAAGCAGCCCATCCCCGTTCTGCCGACCGTCCACTACAACATGGGTGGTATCCCCACCCGATACACAGGTGAGGTTCTCACCGTCGACGACAAGGGTAACGACAAGGTCGTCCCCGGCCTGTTCGCCTGCGGTGAAGCCGCTTCCGTCTCTGTTCACGGAGCCAACCGTCTGGGTGCCAACTCCCTGCTCGATCTCGTCGTGTTTGGCCGTGCCGTCTCACACACTATCCGCGACAACTTCAAGCCCGGCGACAAGCTCAAGCCCATTCCCGCGGATGCTGGCGCTGAGCACATTGAAGTCCTGGATGAGGTCCGCACGTCTGAGGGCCCCAAGAGCACTGCCGAGGTTCGCCTGGCTATGCAGAAGGCTATGCAGACTGATGTCTCCGTGTTCCGAACCCAAGAGAGCTTGGATGAGGGTGTGCGCAAGATGAACGCCATTGACCCCATGTTCAAGGAGATTGGCATCAAGGACCGAAGCATGATCTGGAACTCTGATCTCGTGGAGACGTTGGAGCTGCGAAACTTGTTGACTTGCGCGTAAGTACTCTTCTTGAGATCGAAGCCTCAGACCTGATGGTGTTTTTATCTTCATTGTCTACTGCTCTCTATGTTGTCTTGTTCTGTCTTTTTTTTTTTTTTCACCTGAACCATCACTGACCCCTGTGCGTTTTTTAGATCTCAAACCGCTGTCTCAGCCGCCGCCCGAAAGGAATCCCGTGGCGCACACGCCCGAGAGGATTTCCCCGAGCGAGACGACAAGCAGTGGATGAAGCACACGCTATCTTTCCAGAAGCAGCCCCATGGCAAGGTCGACTTGTCGTACCGGGGCGTCATTTCGACGACGCTGGATGAGAATGAATGCAAGCCTGTGCCTCCTTTTAAGCGTGTTTACTAAACGAGTTATTTTTTTTATCAAAATTAGCCATGGCTTCGGACCGTGAAGTGGCGTGGCGTGGCAGAAATGAGCAGCTGGAGTTTTAACTATCGAGTTCAAAAGGGGTCTTTTGACGAACGAGGACGCGAGGACATTATTAGCCAAGTCACGTGAATGAAGGAAGATTGGGGACGGGGTTTCTTTTGTTGGAAGGAAGGGAGTAAGACAGGCAGGCAGGCAGGCAGGCGGGTGGGCGATATCCAAGTATAGGAGCAGCTGCTCGAACAAGGAACAAGGAATGGAAGAGTGGTAGTCGCATAGAGCTGGAAGAGAAGACTGATTGGGCCGGGGCGGGGGTCTTTGCATTTCATCATCCGATTTCGTACCCAGGAAACGGATTGTCGTAGCCTACAATTTTCATTATATTCACTTTTTTTAAAAACAACAAGAAAAAAAAACAAGAAAAAAAAACGAACTTGAGTCGGTTGTCTTGTTGTGTGTGCCCGAGTTGGTGATGGTGAATATTCGCTGAGCCGCTGAGGATAATTCCCACATGCTGGTCTTTGCAAAGTCGCAATCCATCCCTTTGTTACTCTATCCGTACCTTGGTACTTGATGGGCTTTGCTCTTAGGTACCTCTCCGTAGTGGCATACTTGGTCATCTCAGGGCCAAGTCAACGATTCCTACCTGTACCTGATTGAGGTAAGAACTCGGGTGCGCTCGTTTATTACTAATGAGGCCCGTACTATAATTCAGTGGTGCCACGACGTTTTTTTGCTAGTAGCGGCTGCGGATTGCTTACGGTAAAAGGTGGTCAAGGCCGTAAGACCGGTGCGATGCGGTGCGATGGTGCGAGCATGTAGCGTAGGATTCATCTAATTATTCTCCCATATGTACTACATATGTACATACTTTCTGTGGTGTCACGACTCACGACGTGCGGCTCTACTGGGGCGGTGGTGTGATGAAAGGAAAGGGGTACATCCATGTATAAAGGTATGTAGGTAGGTATGTAATATATCATTATATATGTATCGGGAGCGGGGAACACTGCAGCCATGAAGTTGTAGTCGTGTAGCTTTGGAACATGTCAGGCACAACTATGTACCAGTTTTAATGTGTCCTGCTTGTGTGATGTTGTGGCTTGTTATATCTTGTAGGGAGCGCCACCGTGTAAGTTGTGTGTTACACGTGTTGGTTGAGCATGTGGATGGATGCGAGAACTCGATGAGGCGAGAATACATTAGGTAAATAAATACCTATGTCTGGAGATTGGAAACAGAGGCGGCCGACTGGCCACTTGTTTGGGCTTTGAATCCCTTTGCAGTTGCTGCCATGGCTGCACTTGCGATGCTATGCTCCTGTAGCTTGTCAGGCGCACGAATACTTTCCTTTCGTCGGGACCATCACGCAAGTCTTTCACCAGGGATGACCTATTCCAGAGCCCCTTTTTAGACGAACGTGTTAGAGCATCCGACTTCTTGGGGTGAAGCAGGTGAAGTAAAAGGACGGGAGTAAACAAATAAAGAGATGAGATATGTCGTGGCTGATGGGAATATGCTATGCTGTACTCCGTACATACCTACCCGAAAACATCAACTAGGTACACAGGCGGTGTTATTTGATGCCAAGGCTGGGTTTGAGAAAAGATCAAACGTGCCTTTTGTTCTCTCCGCGTCAAATTCAGTGATACAATGTCTTAATGGTGTGCTTCTGAATTCCTAACTCAAATTCCCAATATACTGCCAAAACGAAATTGCATGTGCATTGCTTTGCCTGCTTTGCTTCAAATGCCAGATATGCACGCAGCCCCGCCAGCTATGCTTCAAATTTTCAATGTACTGCCATGCCTGTTGTGCATCCAATTCCCTGAGGAGAGCGAATATCTGCGTTCTTGGGTATCCTATACGCTACCATGCTTGCTTCAAATTTTCCAATGCACCGTCATCAGCCATCAAATCTTCTGATAGAGCGCCATAATATCGTGCTTCGCCTCTGCCAGAACTTGTCGATCATACACAGTCTGGGTCTTCAGATCACGGTTCTTGGCCTGCAGCTTCGCAATCCTTTCTTCCTTTTGCTGCACGTCCTGTCGGGCGCGTTCACGACCCAGAGCAATGCCCTTGGTTCTCCGCACGGCGGTATCCAGGTGGTCGTGGACGGCTCGCAGAATGGTTGGGTCCAAGCCTTGGCCCCGGATGAGATTCTTGATCTCGTCGGCTAGGTCTTGGATGGAATCGGAGGCGGAGCTCGATGGAGCCGCAGTGGAGGCATCACTGGCTCCGGACCGAGCAACGGTAGAGGATGGGACTGCTTTCTTGCTCGGCGTCGTCGGCGGCATTCTGTCAGAAGAGGGAAGGGCAGGGTACTCAAAGGAGACCGATTTGAACTTTCTGCCGTCCGCCGTCGGAAATAGCTGCCTGGACACTGGAGGCGTGGGAAGACCACCCGAGGGCATGTCGGCCCTGATCCGATTGGTAGCGGGAGTAACAAATACGTCGGCCACGGACTTATTCAGAGCGGCCTTTTTGGCGCTGTCGTCGGCCAGCTCGGCCAATTCGCGCTCGTCATCAGAGTTGAGGTCGCTGAACGTGTCCTCATTGTCCAAGTTCTCCTGCTTGACGCGCTTCCTCTTGGTGGGTGTGGTAGGACAAGTCGAGAGTCTCTCTGACGGAGACTTATGCTCCCGCATGGTATCGGTGCTGACGAACTTGGTGCTGGTGGTGGCCGTCTCAGATCCTCCGCCATTTGCATTACCTTCGCTTAGAAGCAGCAGTCGTCGGGATGACCTCGACCGAATCCCAAACGACTCAAGGGGCTTTTGCGTGAATGTCGGCGTTTTAGGCACCTGCTGCTCCTCCGACTCCTGGTCACCATCATCGCCATAACATTCAGTCTGCTGCAGGCCCTCCGCCAAAGCTTCCTTTTCTAGGGAAAGAGCCTGATCATTCCAAAGAAAAAAATCGCAGAACGGATAGACCCTACAGGACCAAAACAGCTTGCCTTTGTTTTGGCCCTCTTTTTTCACTGCTTGAAGTGTCGCCCGATGAGGCGGATCGCATTTGCCTAGTCATGCAGAGGCCAAAAAGGATTTTCTCGTTAGTCCAGCTGACGGACATGAAATTTTGAAAAAAGACTACCATTCTTCAATGCTGTAACACCCACGGTGCCTCGTCGTTGTGTGAGTGACCTTTTCCGGGCATGTGTCCGGAGCGTGGAGAAGCCGCTTAATCTCAACGACGACTTCAAGAGGCAAAATAAAAGAAAGAGAGTGAGAAAGGAAAAAGGGAGACTAGCTCCTGTGTACGAACATGTCAGGCTTGACTTACACCACCATTGGCCATCTTGCCATGTGCCTCTTCGTCCCATACTCGATCCAGGAAGGTCGTGTGACTTGGCATAAGATGCTTGTAGAGCTTGGCTTGTTGACCGCGTTACTCGCATAGTTGGCTGGGCCATATCGAGAGCAGATGGTCTCACAAGGACTGTATATAGTGAAGAGACCTAATACTAGCTATTCGAGAGGCTGCGATGCCGAAAGCCCAAACTCAAAGCTTCAAACCGTAAAGCCAAAAGTCAAAGGTCGGGGGCTGAGTTTGTGCAGCAAGCGGATCAGACGGCCGAATAGAATATGGAATATTAGTAAAAAAGGATGATGTGTGATGTAGGTGGAAAGGGCGATCTAATGAGCCGGGTCTGTCCTTGTGGTGGTGAAGTATTGGCGGCGTTTGCACGGAGACGGGATTCCCACCAGAGATTATCGTGTTCAGGACTCAGCGTCGAGCGATGAGGGGTGGAAATCGGAGGGGCTGGGGAACGGGTTGTGTGGAGCCCGTAGTCAATGTGGGGTTCCCGCGAACTTCGAAGCGCCACAACGCGCCATGAAGCGGCTGATTTGGCGCGGCGCGCCTAACAACTTACTCCGTGGAAGCCTCGGTAACGAGATTGTGCAAAGCCCGTCCCGTTTAGGTAATCGGAGTCACACGAGCAATCCATTGTTTGACATTGTGGTCGGCAGCTGTTGGTGATGCCCTCACAGCTGACGGTGTTCAATGTTGCACAATGTCCTACCAACATACCTAGGTATTTCAAGTCGCATATACCTACGCCACATCCGCCCTCACGTTCCACAAACAAGGCACTATTCTCATGTCGTGGACCTCGAATGCGCATGCTTCATGACAGACGACGGAACGCCTCTCCAAAGAGACTGAGACAACGCGGCGCAGCGGACGCTTCAGAGAGGATAGGCTTCTTCGCCTCGCACCGTCGGTCCAATTATCCCCAGAGAGAATCGTCAGTGTCACCACTTTGTCCGCTCGTTCGCTGTGGAGGTAATTTGCGCCGACAGCCATACTCGATACCTCCAGATATCCTCGCTGCGATACGGGTTGGCTACGACAGGAGCATTGAACTCCGTCCCTCCCATTCAGAAGCAGCCACAGGCATTATTCACGTCGCACGGCCGTGACACGACCGCCACCTCCTTTCAAAAGCCCCTTTCCCACCCGCGGGTTAGGTGCGAAAATGGCTCTCTGCCTTGCATGGGGTTCGTTGATGAAGCCGGGACGGCATCTTGGACTTCAATCTCTTTTCCCCGGATTGCGTTGCGTTCATGTCTCATGGACGAACGGAGCGCGCGTTTTTCAAGCTCTCGGAGTAGCCACATGGCACACTCATAGTGCTTGCTCAACCCCAAATCTTGGCTCTTTCCTATTCTGAGATGGAGCAAGAGTTGAACGCCGGAAGTATTAGGCTCACGGGGTTGATTCTCGCACAGTCAGTGTTTTGACAGCTTTTTTGACATTCTCTTAGATGTGCCACGGGCATATTCTAGCGCGTAATGGCGACAAGGCGCGGAATCGGGAGCTTCCCCTTCTGGAAGGTCGTGATTGGGAGAAGAGCGTGTTGGCCATGAGTCCGAGATAAGTCTTGTCGTCCACGATGTCTTTGTGTAGACACCTGTACACTTTGTGTATACATTCAACATATACATCTACGTACACGACATCCCAGCTCAACACCCAAGACAAGTATAAATGGTCGCCGTCCTGGCACGTCAATTATGGAAAGCCTCTATCCTCGCCAAGTCAGCTTTCTATTCAGCTGATCCCGTGTCTACGTCTTCTTTCCACCGTCTCTACTTCTGCTTGTCCTTGGCCGACTCTTCTGTCTTGATAGAAACACCGCAACCATGCAACTGTCTATTCTCTTGGCTCTTCTTCCAGTCATCCTGGCCGCTCCGGCAGTGGAGACCCGTGATCAGCCCGCGCCTCTTCTGACGCCCCACGGACTTGATGTCGTTGCTGACAAGTACATTGTCAAGTTCAAGGACGGCATCGCGAGCCTTGCCGTCGACGAGACCCTGAGTATCTTGCAGGCCAAGGCCGATTTTGTGTATAAGCACGCCTTCAACGGCTTTGCTGGTCACCTTACCAAGGATGAACTCAAGACTCTTCGAGGCCGCCCTGATGTAAGTTGTGATGCCTTCTGCTGAGTAAAAGAGCTTTTTTCATTAGAATCTTCTCATGTAATCCATTCTTTTGGCAACATCTTTCCTTTTTCGGATAGAAGATGTAACTCAAACTTCCACAGGTCGAGTACGTCGAGAAGGATGCCTTGATGCACATCAACGCCTTTGTCCAACAACCTGGCGCTCCATGGGGCCTCGGCCGCATCTCTCACCGAGCAAAGGGCAATAGCAACTACCGGTTCGACAGCAGTGCTGGGGCTGGTACATGCGCCTATATTATCGACACGGGCATCGAAGCCAGCCACCCTCAATTTGAGGGCCGTGCCACGTTCCTCAAGAGCTTCATTTCGGGCCAGAACACGGACGGAAACGGCCACGGAACCCACTGCGCCGGCACCATTGGCAGCAAGACGTACGGTGTTGCCAAAAAGACCAAGCTGTACGGTGTCAAGGTGCTCAATGACGCCGGTTCGGGCCCTTACTCTGCCATCATTGCTGGCATGGACTACGTTGCTCAGGATGCCAGGGCCAGAGCCTGCCCTAAGGGTGCCATTGCGTCCATGAGCTTGGGAGGCGCCAAATCCACGGCTGTCAACCAGGCTGCTGCCGCTCTTGTCCGTTCTGGTGTCTTTCTGGCTGTTGCGGCGGGGAACAACAACCTTGATGCTGGAAACACCTCGCCCGCCTCCGAGGTTACTGCTTGCACTGTGGGCGCTACGGATATCAACGACAACCGATCTACCTTTTCCAACTACGGCTCTGTGGTCGACATCTTTGCTCCGGGTACCAATATTCTCTCTACCTGGATCGGTGGCACTACTGTAAGTCTTCCACTCTGTTTAGTCGTTTATGGCTTCCTGGATGTGAAGTCGAGACTGGCTAGCTGGTGGCTAATTGTTACTCTCCCGCTTCTAGCGCTCCATCTCTGGAACTTCCATGGCTACTCCCCATATTGCTGGTCTCGCAGCCTATCTCTACACTCTCGAGGGACGTTACAGCCCCGTTGCTCTCTGCCAGCGCATGCAGTCCCTGTCCACGAAGAATGTGATCCGTGGTGTTCCCTCGGGCACCGTCAACTACCTTGCCTACAATGGAAACGGCCAATAAACGTATTTTACCCCTGTTCTTCGGGAGGCATCCCCTTTAGCGGACCTGAGTAACCCTTCACTCGTTGACCCAGCCTTCTCTTTTTTTACGGCAACTTTGCACACTACTTTTTTGCTCAGAAATTCTTCCCATAATAGCATGGACTCTCTTGAAACTCAGGACAATTGTGAAAGAAACGAAAGAATAAACGTATTTATATGGGAGAACATGTATGGAGTAAACAACTCACAAGATGACGCATTTTTCTACACGGAAACTCAGGGAGGACAGCCACTTCCTCTTTATGATAGAAAGGATAGAAACAAAGATAGAGTTTATTAGAACTGCACTTTCAGAACGTCAGACGTATACACAGGCTAGCCTGTCCTTCTTTTCTACGATAACTTGTAACCAGCCCCTGAAATTGCTCCTGAACATGGGCCCCGCTCCCCACGTGATGGTGCATGTGCCGGAATCTCCTGAAACGCGTCACCAAATTGGACGAACAACGTACGACAATGCACGACACGCACCAGACGGCAATCTCTCAGCTCTCACTCTTTTGGCTTTTCTGTTCATTTGTCTAATCTTTCAAGCGCTGCTTAATTTGTATCGTGCTACACACCTTACCTGTGAAGCTCGCTCCACCTTTGCAGCTTTTATAAAAGAACCTCCCTGTTGTGCCCCGCTGCGCTCTTACTCCTGTTCGACGTCCAGAAAATCACGGCCACGCAGCAACAACGAATAACAACAACAACATCTGTCACCACCGCATCACAACCGCAACCACACCCTCAACGCCTGACCGCTTCAAAAGGAAAGTGCCGAACGCAACTTCGCTTCAATGGCTTGCCGAAACTGTGCTCCCTTGCGCCTGGCAGGCCGCCTCGCCGGCACCAATGCCAGACCCGTGGGTGGTGCAGCCACATCGTCAGCCTTGCCGCAGAGTTGGCGCAGCACGTGCCGCCAAAACCAGCGTCGCATGTACTCTTTTGGAGGCGAGCCTTCCGGAATGAAGGACAAGTTCAAGATCTGGCCCTTTGTCGCCGTCATTGCGATTGGCACTGTTGGGTACATCGCGCTTGTGAATAGACGCAAAGGTCAGTCGGGATCGGTTACCCCAAGCCATTCGAAGCTTCTTTCTCTTTTTTTTCTTCTCCCGAACCCTCGTCCTTGCTGACCTTGCTCTTCCCTCTTCGCAGGTATGGCTTCATCGTTGGACGGTTCTCAAACGGGCAGCCAGATGCCCACGGCAGGCAACCCGCAACCTATACCTACACCTGCGCCTGCGCCTACACCGACCTTCTCCCCCTCTGAAGTGACCGTTGTCTTCGTCCTCGGCGGGCCTGGCGCCGGCAAGGGAACCCAGTGCTCCAACCTGGTCGAGAAGCACGGCTTCATCCACCTTTCGGCTGGTGATCTCCTGCGTGCCGAGCAAGAACGTCCCGGATCCCAGTTCGGCGACCTCATCCGCGACTACATCAAGAACGGACTCATTGTCCCCAAGGAAGTCACCATCAAACTTCTCGAAAACGCCATGAAGGAAGCTCTCTCTTCCCAGGCCAAGGCCGCCGGCAGCGCCACGGGTCGCTTCCTCATTGATGGCTTCCCCCGTAAGCTTGACCAGGCGTACAGCTTCGAGAACACGGTCTGCCCTGCCAAGATGGTGCTCTTTTACGACTGCCCCGAAAAGGTCATGGAGGAGCGCCTGATGGAGCGTGGCAAGACCAGTGGCCGTGCTGACGACAATGCGGAGAGCATCCGCAAGAGGTTCCGCACGTTTGTCGAGACGAGCATGCCGGTTGTGGACTACTATGAGAAGCAGGGCAAGGTGGTCAAGGTGGATGCTACGCCTACGCCGGAGGCTGTCTTTGTGAAGACGCAGAGCCACTTGAAGGAGAGGCTGGGCAAGGATTTTTGAATACTCACTCCTTCTTTCATGCGTTTCTTTTGTTTTCTTTTCCTCTGACGGGGGTTTTTTTTTTTCTGAACAACTTCTTCGGAGGGGCCGAAACTTTATGTATACATAGTCTTCCTTCTTTTTAATCCTCCTAGCATTGTGCGGGTCAACTGTCGTTGGGACTTGGAACCGAGGCATGCTTTATTTTTCTGTCATCCACTTTTGGCAACTTTGCCCGCTTTCGTTGCCTGGTGCTCATAGACACCAGCCATCGGCACCGTGAGGTTAAATGTACACAAGCTCTTAAGTAAATAGATTGCGTTACTGTAGACTTTCTTTGTTCCTTTTCTTGTCCTTGTGTTTGTATTCACTCACCACAAGGCCCGACGCAAGAAGAAGGCTCTCTCTCTGTCTTTAATGGACACTCTCCTGTCATTGACTCAACTTCCTTCGGTCGCATTGTGCAAGCAACGCTGAGATGACCTCGTGCCATCTAGTAAGTCTGCATGGAACTTGAACAGTTGTCGCCCCCCACGAATCCACGAGGTCGGACGAACGCCGAAAAGAAGACAGCAAAACAGAATCGATGAGGCTCTTGCTTTCTACATAAAGCCGTACTTCAAGTTCCAGGGAGTTTGCGCATTTAGTGGCAATGGCAATGGGACGCAGGAGGCCCGGCTTGAGAGATTGGCATACCCTCTCAACGAATTGACCTGTGGACTGACCCGCATGATAGAGTGATAGGGAAGCATGAAAAGGTCCAAGTCCAGAATACGGCATTGCTGTCAAGCCAGCTACGCAGAAACTAATATAATGAAGCTCTAAAAGAATAATCATGAACGGCAAAACAGAAGAGCAAAAAAAAGAGATATAGTGGAGATGGCGCGGAAACATGAACACGATATGCAGTGTCATCATAATCAGGGCTCAGGACTAGAAGATGTTCGAAAAGCGTTGCTTTTGATGAAACCATAACTGGTGAGCGGCCAATGTACATGGGCTGGTTCTCTTCCCTCCTTCGTTCCTCTGTCGCCTCTCATGTCCTCTTCTCTCCTCAATCCTTTCCTCGGTCCTCTCCTTCGCTTTCTTTTCATTTGCCTTGCTTTCCCACATCCTCGAATGGGGTTTCAAATACGGCGCATTTCACCGCTCGCCTACGCATACGCATATTCGATGAATCCTGGCCATAAAACAGTCATTTCCCATTAAATATCTGAAAGAAAAGCGTCCTCCCCTTCTTTTTCCTTCCACTTCTCTATTCATCGCGTCCTCCATCAACATTTACTCCTCCCGCGCTGCTAAGGGCTGCGGTCGTCGGCTCCCAGTCATCCCTCCCATCCCCGCAGTGTTCAATTTCCTCTCCAATTCCTGGGCCTCGCGCTCCTTTTGTGACATGGCATTGGCCTGTTCCTGGCGCAAGACGTCCAGAACATTCTGGAGAGTGGCGCGCCAGTGGTCCACGCGCGTGGACAGCTCCTGGTACTGCTTCTGGCCGAAGACGCGGTACGTGACCTTGTGGACGAGGAATTTCTGCTGCTGTTGCGACAGCTTACCCTCGACGAGGCCGGCGCGGATAACATCAATAGCCCACATCTCGACGTGCTCCTGGGGGACCTGAAGCGCCTTGGCAATCTTGGCGTATTCGATTTCGCGGCTAGGTGTGGCGGCGGCAACGCTGGCAAAAGTGAGGAGACGAATCTTGCGGTGGAGTCTCTCGTGATCGAGCTTCTGCTGCTCCAGCCAGCCCTCGTGCTCTTCGTTGAAGTCGTCGTAGTCCTCGAGGTCCTGCTCGGCGAAGATATCCAGCAATTGCGAGTAGATGGGGTGTGAGTCGCTGAGGGCCTGGACACTGGCGATGCCACGGAGCTCCTGGAAGAGGAAGTATGTGTTGGCGGAAAGGGCCATCTTAACGGCACGCAGAGATAGCCGCTGAGCCTCGTCAGAGGTGATCTCGTCCTTCTCATCGGCGTCAAATGTCCGCAGAGCCTTGAGAATGAATCCGTAGCTCGTAGACTCCTCGCCGGCTTCCCACGCAGCCTCGGCCACGTTCTCATAGATCATGCGCTCAATCTCCTCGCTCGCTTCCCATGACTCGAGCCATTCGGGCAGCTTCTCCAGATACGGCCGCAAGGTGTCGAACATGTTGTGTGCCTTCAAGAACTTGACAATCTCCATGAAGATTCGCGCGCATATGACGTCTCCTTCTGGCAATAAATTGAAGACGGTCGTGAGGGCGTTCAGCGACAATCCGGGTCCGTGGACGGATGAGTTGACAGGAACCTTGGCGAGGTTGCCGCAAAGAGTCTGCAGATACTTCTTAGGGTCCGCAGACTGCAAAACGAGATGAATCAGGAGATTCGACGCAGCCGTGTATTCCTTCTCGGGGACAGTGCTCAGGCCAGGTGAGGCGGCCACCAACTTTGCCAGAACATCTTCCTTGGAAACTTCCTCCTTGGCCAACAGTTGGACGGCCTCGTCGGCTTTGAGATACTCGGCCATCTCCTTGGCCAGCTCCTCAAACGTTCCATCCACAAACAGCAGCTGCGGCTGCTCCTTAGTCTTGGCGGCAGACATGATTACTTTCTACCGGTGGGAGTGTGTGAGGGACTAGTCGGACTTCGGAAGATCGGCGGCAATTCGAAAGTTTGACGGTACGCTCGATGTTTGGTCCCGGCGAAGAAAGGCGGGTGAAAACGTTGGGGTCTCGTCGAAGAGAAAGGCTGAGTTGGAGAAAAATGGAAGTCGCGTGGTGGACTTAACGAGTTCGCGATCGCTAGACTCGACTGCACGAAGGGGGGCGGGACTCGGATAGGAGATGTTCAAATCGTCTTGCTGATAGACTTGCGAATAGCCCTGTGGTGGGTGGGGCTTCCTGTGAATTGATGGATCCCCGCGCTGAGTTTTCTGCCGTGCTCCTCCTGTGTGGGAGCTACCGTCACCGCTCTCGCTTAGCTTACATGTGACTTAGCACGTGCCTGAGCGTCATCTAGTAAGGACACCTACTAAGGTCTTCCTCCTCGGACTGTCATCAATTTTCGTTGTCCAATATGTCCACGTCTGCGACAATTGATCACACAATTTTTGGAGGCTGAATTAGGTATCTACAGGTATGTACGTCTGTTAGAAAGGGATCCCACTATATCTAGAGGGTGCGACTGTCCGAGAACAGGACCCTTTTTCTGACACGGGAACAGGTACATAGGTACCTCTCCGTACTTCAGTTTTGGTGGGGAACCCCTCCTATGGTACCTAAGGGCATGTACCTACATATGTACCTATTTTGGATGTATGTATGTCCCTAACTTCTTGATCACGAAATACATAACGGGCTGAGTCGTCAATTGTGATTTGCGTCCAAGTCATACCGAATCATGGAAACGCCAATACCATCTTTGAAACTCATGGAACTTTGCATCACTAGTCAATCTCCGATCAATTGTCGCAGACGTGGACATTGGATGACGGAAATTGGTGAGAGCTGGATATTTTGCACCTGTTCTTGACTAAGGTCACAGTCCTCGGCTTGTTTCACCCACTGTCTAGTGGGTCACCGTGGGTGTCCTTTAGGTACCTAGGTACCTAGGCTTTTGGATGTTCGTCCCGCCGCCGCACTGACGTCGTTCGTGCGACTCAGGATATTCACCACCTCATCTCATCACACGCCATTCTCCTCCATGCTGTACCACCCTCGCACCAAGCTACCCCAGATGGCTGGCATCTTGGCAAAGGCCAGACATGCAAGTTATTTTATTACAGTAGTACATACATTCCAATTTCCTCCCCTATCCCCATCTGCAGCATCACCGCCACCGTCGCTGCATCACGCTTGGCAGTGGTTGGCATACATATACATACCCTTTTTCCCTTATCATCGACCCTCCGAACCCTCGTCTAGATACCCAATTTACTCGTCTCCTGCGCCTGCGCTAAGCAAAGTTGTCAGCACGACGACGGGGGGGGGCCGAAAGCCGAAAGTCGGAGCCCAAGGCGGCGCTTGGGTTGATAAGAAACCCAACAAGGCTACCTCGTATCACAGGATTCGTGAAAAGAAAAAAAGAAGGCTCCTATCTACAGACAAGTAGACTACGAGACTACGAAGCAATCGCCCCCCAATCGCATCAATTCTTTTCACAGTCACACTGCATACACACGCCAATTCTTCCGTGACAAATGTCCGGAAACCCCTGGGTCTGTGACACTTATTAGTTGTGTCTCCTATGTCGTCATCCAAATCAGGCCTCGCAGTCGGCAAAGGTACGAAGTGCATACGACGAATCACGAACGAATTAACCCCTTCTATTGAGCTCCTTTGGACTCATTTATGGCGAGACCGTAAACATGCGGTTCAGGCGGGTCTCCTAGGTATGTACTCGAAGGCGCTCGTGACCACAGCCTTGAGGTGTGCATAGCACTTGTGTCTCTGTTCTTGTCCGGGTCATCTCTTGGCATTCTTCAGTCCAACAGAAGGAGTCTGCTGAAGCTTCTTATGGACTTCATGCATTCTGGTGTTCTGGCCCCAAACAAAATGTACTCGTGGCGCGTCAGGTTGCAGCACCCCAATGTTCGAAGCCAGTCCATCGGCTTAGCTTCTCAAATCTGAAGGCTTCGAAATGATGGAATCTGGGGTTGCAGTCTTCCGCAAATGGGGCTCATGACCTTGACTGCGCCAATGAGGAAATTTTGCCTACAATGGCGGGATTTCACTTTTGACAAGCGGTATTCTGTATCTGCCCTACTTTTAAGTGTTCAAAGCTGTGTTGCAACAATCTCAATGTTACGACTGTTTGTTCATTAGTTCCAATCGCTATATATTCGTACAACCTACTCAGACCCTCTTTCCCTGCATGTCACCACCCCCTTCTTCCAATCTTGATACACTGCTCTTTGTTCGTGGTGTCACGAGATAACAAGAAGATCTTGTGGTTTTTTGTCATTACCTGAATAAATGATGGGGAAAAGCTAGAAAAGAAAAAAGGACCTCGGCAAAGCGAGGCAATGAGCTAGGTATGTATGTATCAGGTTTCAGAACCCCCTTTCGTGCCCCCAAAAAGTTCCACCCTCTCGCTTCTGTCGGAACATCTGGTTACATTTGTAGAAAAGAGAGCCATAGCACATGAAGGTCTCTCTAATCGGCTGAGTCCATTGGATGCATCAGGTCGTAGCCGTGGGATGCCATGGCAGATATTGTCAGCACTTAATACATGGGTATGTACTGCGTGACTGCGTCGCAAACGGAGTTGCGAGCCAGGATCAGCAACCCTGCTCAAAGTCCCTGAGCTCCTCCCCGCCTTGAACACTCTCGGGCCCAATCAGTCCGGATCCAGGAACTCACCCCTGTTACCCCGCAAATGGCGGCATGCCAATGCCAAGCTGCTCCAGCTCAGTCTTATGTGACGTCTTGCTGAGACGACCAATCTAACCGATCAGGGCAGCTCCAACGCTCTCCAAAGCAATCCACCCACGATGAAACTCAGGTGGCGTGGTCGTCAAGCTAGAAGCACTTCAATCGGTGGCGACATTTTGATCGCAAGCTCTGCAACCCCAAGTTCCCCAGGTGTCTCTTCCCAAACTGCGACACTTTCATTTGAAGCCATCAGACATTACCGTCTCGACCCTCGTGTCAGGAGATCAACGCTCTTGGATTTCGACCCCGATCCAGACTGACGGGGCGGGGCTGGTCGGTCGAGTCCAGTCAAGCCCGTATCATATGTGCTTGTATCATATGTAGTATCTCCCGAAGTGTATTGATAGCTTGTGTCAGGTGTGCTGTTGTACGCTGATGATCGGTACGGTCCTAACTGTCGACTGGGTCCAGAGGGACTAATCGCAGCTCCTCGACTATACGAGGGCCAGTCAGAGAGATGTCTGGGCGGCGAAGGTCTCCTGGTCGAAGAAAGAGGTCGAGAGGGCGAAGCTCTACGAATTATGTCCGGTGGCTCCGTGTGCAGTGTGCTGTAGTACGAACTCTGTTCAGTGACAGAGTATTTCCTCGGGCGTGACGGAACCACGTTTGCGTCGAGTTGTCGGCACCTGAATAGTAACATGTTAGTTGGGAACAAGCATTGGTATATGTATCGATAGACCATGAAGATTCTGACACGCCAGATATTCAAAGTTTATAAATTCACCGTGCACTCTATCAATACTTACTTGTCAGAGCAATACAAATTTCTCTTCGGGGACGAGAACTGCGTCTCACAGACTGCACTATCAACACAATCTGGTCAGCCGCGGGGGAGGGTAAAGGTAGGAGTGTCAATTCCAAAGCTGAAATAACCCAAGAGCGAAAAATGAATCAATAACTCACCAGAATTGAGGAAAGAATTCTCGCTCCGAGTAACAAGAATCTTCATCTTCCTCGTGTTCGCGGTCGTGGTGGCTCCGACTCGATTTTGTCGAACTAGAGGGCGTGTGCCGTCTCGTCGTGCTGGGTCTCTTGGACTTTGATGATGAGTCGGAGGAGGCTGTCGATTTACGGACGTCTGTCGTTGATGTGCTGCCATGGCCGTGACCAGACCTTCTTCGATGGTGATGCATCGATGCCGAAGTGGGGCCGTGACCGTCAGTGAGTTGATGACAACGATGCTGGGCGATGAATCCAGAATGTCCACGGAAACACAATTGAGTACACTCGGATTTGAAAGGATGGCAACCGACTATGAAACTATCAATTGTGTTAGCAAAATGGCGGTCCAAGAAACAGCAGACAAACGTTGACGGACCAAATGCAGTAATGAATTAAGTTGACGAGCGTTGTCAAGGTACCTCCGGTGTTGATGTCCGACTTTAGACTCCACAATACTGTCTCCTAACAGAAAAGGTTAAGAAGGCGGCTAGCTCAAGTGTCTGGGTGACCTTGGCAGAGGGATATAGATTGTACTAGCGAAAGCAGCCGTGTAAGTGGTGGCGCTGGTGAAAATAATGAACGGGTGTTGCCGGTGCCGGTGATGAGCAGCAGGATATCCTTGTATTGACAAATACAAACGACAAAGACGAGCGGACAGTATCTGATTGACCAAGGGAAGTGAAGACTGTTCGAACTTCGCCTCGATGGCGTAGGTAAAGATGAAGGAAGGACAGGAAGGCAGAGAAACAAGAGGTGCTTGACGTGATAATATAGACACGAGGACGAAGCTAGGACCGGTATCAGAGATTTCTTTGGTGCCCCTGACGTGTGACAAGTTGACAAACCTTGAAGATGATAAGGATGATTATAATGGACAAGACGCGCAAAGTACGTGGCTTGGTCGTAGTGCGGTGTCGTTGATTCTGTCTGGGTCATCAACAGCCGAAAGCGGAGACGCAACCGGCGCTTCGCAGCCACCAAAGCTTGGCCGTAAAGGTACTTGGGGCCGTTGAAGGGTGGACGAAAAAGGCAAGTTTCGAATCGAACCAGTGGGGAGCTCAGACAATCTCAGACCTCGGGACTCTGGTCAAGCTGGCCGAGAGAAGGGGAAAATGGACGAGATACTACGTACCGGTATGTAGGTGCAACTTGCAAGACCAGCTGCTGGAACTCAGGCACAATGCAATGAAGCCCACTTGGTTGCGTCACGGCAGCCAAGGATAGCGCTTGTGCAAGAGAGGTGTGATTTGGCAATGCTGGTACCTTCTCGCTGGCTATTCTTCTTTTGTGTATGACTCGCCCAATTTGGTCGCAGTTCTGTGCTGTGTGATGTTATTCGCCGCGTGAATGGTGTAACCGTGTGTCGATGCAGAGGCTAAGAGGCTAAGACAAGCAACGCGTGTTGGCCGCACAATGCGGGGAAAATCTCGTTGCTTTTCTTGGGTTCCCTTGCCTTGACGTTGCCTTTGCCTACCGATCCTGGAAAGGAAAGTCTGTGGAGAGGTGTGACACGCAGGCAGAATGAACGTGTTACGTCTGACGCCCGTGGCAGACGACACAATCTCAGATGGAACGAGAGCGGTGGTACAGGCTGAGACAGCACAAGACAGGAAGAAACAGTCGGATATGATGTTGAAACTGCATGGATGGCGGGTGGAAGGCCAAATTTGTACTGCCTGAAAGAAGTCTGGTGACCGCAACGAAGACATTTTCTGGCACGAGAGCAACGGGAATCAGTATATTGAACACTGCGAGACGTCCGTCCGGTCTGATGCTGAGCAGTGAGCACAGGGAAGGAGCAGCCGGCCAAGGCTGGTGGATCGGGCAGCAGCCATGTCCCACATGCATCATCTGTTCGGGCTATCGAGGCTATCGAAGCTATCGGGGCGCCAGGAACCCGCGTCAAGGTTTGGCCGGGCGTGGCTGGTGAGCAGCCACTGGAATGTGGTAGGCTAACAGCACCTTCGGTGGTCCTTGAATGTTGATGAGACGTGGTGAGACGCGGTGAGATGATGTACGGAGTATGTAATACGCCGAGACTCGGTGCTTGCTCATGGAAATTTCAATTCTCCAGCCTCACGCGGTGGGCCTGCAACGCGTTACACGGCCCAGGCTTTTTATCGTCAGGCACAGGTTCGTGGCTTTTTAACACGGACAGAGAGTGTCGACTTTCGACGCCAAGACCGTAGACGCAGTCAGGTGGAGACAGAAGCATGGGCCAAGGCAAGTGGTCACTGGTCAGTGGTGAGTCGTGAGTCGTGACAGACTGACAGTGGCAGCTCAAAGCAGTTCGGGCAATCCAGGCACACACTTGTAAGTTGTAACTTGTCACTCACTCGTGAGTCGTGCGGATATGTAGACGGACGAGACAAACATGGGGTGGCAAATAACCTTTTGACGCATGATGCCCCACGATGTCATGATGCCAATTCGGCTAACCAGCAGCTTGGGCATGTGGATCTCCGTCTTGGCCGAGATGCGTGGCCACGATGCCGCGACGATTGGCCCTCCGTCCGTTGTAACTTTTCGGCACCCGGGGTCTTAGTGCCGCTTTCGGCATTATGTACGTCCAGTACGGACTCACAAGTTACAAGAGCAACCAAGTCGTCCATTGCTCCGAAAACAAGTGAGGTTTTGACAATTGGACATTGACAGCCCTCGCAGCCACGTGGGTGTCGGCTCCTTGACTTGCTTCGACCTTCAACCCATCGACGGTCAACCATCACGAACCAGACCGACACCACCTGCTAAACCGGTCCTGAGAGTCCTGACTCCTGAGACTCGTCCCGCTCTGCTGCTTTTGCTGCCGCCTGCACAATGCACCCCCTTTCGCGCCCGCGGCAACAAACCTTATATGTACATACATATGTAGGTACAGAGTATGTAGAACATTTCAGGTGGCGCGAACAGGGGTAGATACCTAAGAGTCTAAGACCATGATGATGTCGATATTGGCGGTACCTCAAAGCACCTAGGTCCTAGGTACATAGGTACCTAAGGTACCGGCACATGCGGGAATCAAGCTTCGACGTTGCAGTAATAATTGAGCCAATCATAGGCGAGCACTGGACGGTGTTGACAGTTGTTGCCAGAATTTCCGAGACGACAAGGCACCTTACCTTGGTGGACGAAACAAGTGGCCCACGCACATTGCGTCGTGAGTCGTGACCTTCGTCGTGACCTGCACCGTGCAGGTATTGTTCGTGGAAGAGCCTGGGAAATGGACGATATTGAGAGAAAATCAGCCTTTCATCAGTCCATAAGTTGGTCCCATCAGCGAATCTCTGGTTCACCGTCATTCGATCGGGGCGTTTCCATTGAAAAACGGGTGCGACAAGGCTGGGGCCAGAACGCCAAGGCATCTAAGAGCGAGAAAAGGTTGAGATTCAGACCGCCACGATTCACGAATACCGGTAGCCTATCCGTGGTTGGCTGGCTGTGCAATTGTGCCCTCTGATCACATTTGTTCCCCTGAGCAGAACCTGCGCATTACCTACCATACCATTACGGAGTCCAGGCTCTGATCCATCCTATGATTCCTATCCAGTCGGTCACCCCTTCAATGGTGCTATGTACAAGACGCAGTATGTATCCCTTTTCTCAAACTGCCACAGACAATGTCTAAGTGTGCTTCAATATACGGGGTATGTATATGTTGCCATATTCTACGGAGTACAAGTAATGTCCAGGCGTTGCCATTTCAATGTCTAGGCGCTGTCATGTTTCAAGTCTAGGCGCGGACTATATGTCTGGGTGTCGTCATTTTTCAACAATATTCAGGTGTTATTGTATGACTCTAACGGAGTACTTTGTTTTCTTCCTTCCTCCTGAGTCCTCGGTATCTGTCGCGTCTCGCATCTCCGGTCTGCAGCCGAACAGGAGTGAGTCACCTCCTAGTCTCAGCCTCGAAGGCAAGAGCAAGAGAAGAGAAGATGAAGGACAAGCAAAGCAAAGCTCCGAACTGCGGCCGCGTTTCGCAACGCTGATGCTAAGCGGGGGGGGCCATGAGCCACAACTTACAAGTTACAACTCCAACTTCCGAGCAACATGGACGCCACTATATTTTCCTTTCCTCCTCACATTTACCTAATGATTCATGGGTATGACACAACACAAGGCCAAGCATAAGCATCGATGGATCGCATGAATGGAGGCTGATATGATGGATCATGGACCATTACATTTCGGTTCGTTGGCCGAGCGCGGCCCGCGGCAGTGTACGCTGTTTAGCGCAGCAGCCGCATCGCCGACGAGACTCGAGACTCGAGACTCGAGAGGAACTTTGTTCATCTATTTATCTTGGGCGTCCCTCGTCACGTAACACAGCAGACGCCTGGGTCTGAATGACGACGCGGTCTACATTTGTCCGCCACTTGATCATCCGCTCTCGAGTGACGCACCCTTTCTGTGCATCCCGAATCAAACCCACACGAGCATCGAGATTCGAAACCCAAGTATCACTTCTTCTTCATCAGGCAGTCTGTTCCACCACGGGGCGCATGATGGTGCTTGCCACTGAACGACGCAGCTCTCACTACCCACATGATCCGGTGTCGTACGGTTCGACTGAGCCGTAGCCGTCATATTTTTAGGACTTGTTGTTGCTCGAGCGCAATGCATCGTTCTCTTTGAGTTCAAAATGACTTGCTCGCCGCTAAGTCAAGCGCATCAGCCGAGTCATGCGGAACACCAAATGCCGCCTGGACAACACGTCCAGCACGATATGGGCATACATGGACCTGGCCACTACTAAAGCATCATGCATGCGCCCTCGAGGGCAGTTATCGTGCGCCGTAAAAGGCCTGGAAATGAAGTCCATGAATGATGGGACGACACTGCGTTCCGTCTAAGATGCATATCGCGGCTGTCGCTTTTCATTATGGGCTTTCCATGTCGCTGCTTCCCATCCTTCTCATAACACTTCCAAGGCCCGCCCGTATTCAAATTGAAACGTTTCCTTGCCAAAGCCGTAAAGGTCCGACAAAGATGGGCGAGAAGAAAGACCGACGAGTGGCTGGACTTCCCCAACGGGTCACAGCATAACGCTAGGAATGACTTGCAGTATTCAAGGGGTCACGGTTGCCAGATCTGCACGATCATGCCATGAAGCTCATGTGGGCTTCCCTCGGGACGGACCCCTGAATCCATGTCCTCGCGTTTCATCAGCGTTGCATCCAGAAAATTGCAGGGTTGGGCAGGTTTTTTCTCCAAGTCCCAGACTCCCAGTTCGCGATTTACGGCAATCGCTCGGCACGTGGAGGCACTTGACCCTTCGCGACCTTATTTGGAGCCGGCTGTTGCTTCCTAGACCTTACCCATCGGCTATGTATTTCGACTCCTTGTGGCATGGAGAACCGGAATGCTCCATGAGCATATCGGAGAAGACATCTTGTATTCATTCATGGCTCCAGTGCCATGTGTATAGAGTACCAGCACAACTTCTTTCCATACGCTGAGACTTGACCGATTGGCGTCCTCTTTAACTACAGCCCTCTGCAGTACGGTGCAGCACGGTGCAGCACGCCTCTCTCTCCTATAGCCGAGACTTTGCCAAGAAGCCATCCTTGACACCAGATTGGTGCACAAGGCGGCTACATATATGTACCTATAATCGTCTTAGCTGAACCCCGGCTCCTTCGCGCCATCTTGATCCATTCTGAACCAGTTCCAGTTGCCGGTGCCATCAATTCCGGTCGTGAAGGCCTCGCGACAAGGAAGACGCCTTGGCTAGCAGAAGGGCCGCCATGCGTCTCGTCCCGAGCTCGACCTTCAAATCTATATCCAGTCTCATGGTAACGGTACTATCTCTCTCTCCCCCCCTCTTCAATGTTCATGCTACAGAATCGTGGCACCAATTTCACGAGACTACAGGTACACATGTAGCTGAAACTCCATACAGCCACTGCATATTCCACGTCGTTCCTCCGATCCTATGTACGCAACCCCTACTTCGGTGATTTTGGCGCCGAGATAGCCGCTCAGCACCAAGTCACTACTCCGGTCTTTGCCTCATCTTTCTTTCCTGCTTTCTCTATGAAGTATACATACATATAGCCACGCAGGTCGATTCAACGTTTTTTTTTGTCTCCTGTCATATATCATCTGACATTAAGCCTGCTCCCGGCCTCAATCAGCTGAAGGCCATGATCCGACCATTGCAATGCACTTTTAAAGCGCCATGATGCAGTAATCAGGTAGATCTTGGGTCGTGTCATCATCAAACACGTCTGCGCACCAGAATTCGGAGCTCTGCAAAGTTATTGCACCGTACGTCCGCCGTCAGGGACTCCACAAGCGGGCAACTCAGATAATATGCCCCCAGATGCAGGTTTGGCGTGTATGGTTCTGACCAGAGCTGCAGCGAAGGCGTGCAACGACATCATCGTCTCCACCAGAGACGGATAAGGATCTGACTACCTATGGAGCGGGCTCCAGAGGAGTAGAAAAGAGGTCTCCATTCCTGCGAGATTGTTCGGACGAAGCCAAAACGCGCCAGTGTCGTGAGGTAGCGTGCGTGTAGTTGCGGTCTGCGACCCAGCGGTATGGTGAGAGATGCGCTCATTGAGGCGGTGTCTTTTACGACTCTGGGCTTATGGAAACTCGGTGAGAGGTTGTATGTATACCTGTAGGCCGTTTCTCGGAATCTCTGCATTTACATGGTTGGAGCAGAAGCGGAACACCTGCCGCCCCCGAAACGGATCGGCGGTCTCGTCGCAGCCTCCTTTCGCGTACATAGTAACATGCGGCGCTGACAGCACGCCTCTCCGAAGAGCTGTGGCCGTTGGCTTTGAAACACTAGACCGTAGGCAGTCGAGCGCATCAACACATGGCACATTTGTCAAGTAAAGAAGCCGCCTTGCTTGAGGAAGTTGCAACCAAGCTGTGATAACCGGCCAAACAATTTTGTTCGAGCGCGCTCACATATGTACCTATCACGGCTATAGAATTTGCAAGTTGCGCCGGGCATACTGGACACATTGGCGCCCGCCGCAAATTCCATACTGAAACACCAGCCTCCGACGGTTCCGACTGCCGCACGCCTAGACTTTTTGCCCGGTGGGTTTGCTCATTGGTGATGCCTCGTCGCAATCTTTGAAACAGACACTACGTTTTTCTTCAGATATCCTGCCTTTTCGACAGGTTCGCTTCTGTGTCTATACGTATTAACTGCGAGATGTGATAGGAGCCCGTAAGATCAATATTCCCCTGGAAAACCACTCCTCCACGTCACCGGTAGGCCATGTGTTATTCAAAGATGCTGTATCTTCTGCGTTGTGCTCTCCATGTCTCAGGCGTTATGAGACCGAGTCGCCAGCGAGTGGGAAACTCGGACATCTCGGAAATATCTGGCGATGAATTTTCCAGCCTTCTGTATCGATATGAATTCTCTTTGGTTACAAGTGTTTCAGTGTGGTTGTACGCCGGTGAGAACATTGAACATATTGCACAGTACACTTCATTTGTACACCAATATAACCCCTGCCCGTGGGAAGTACACACTTCGGGAACGTGTCGCCTGTGAATGTATACCTATTGCTGATCGTCCCCTCCCCCAACTAGAATGGCCCGACTCCCGAGCCTTTAGGGGAGTGAGACCAGGATCCGAGTTCAGCGTTTAGTGCACCAATGTGCTTTCATCCGTGTGTTTCCTGTATCATTCGGATGGGCATCGAACGTCCAGGTTCTCTGATGGCATTCGCATCACAGGACGCATGGCCGGTTTTCTTTTCGTAATCTCTACAACTGGGTAGCCGGTAGAGTGCGACCTTCGTTTATAGCACATCGTCTCCATGGCCTTTATCATCATTGTGGAAGTGGCATACTTTGGGTACCGCTCCAGAAAAGATCCCATTAAGCTTTGATTCATTGTTCTTCTGTGCACATGAACACTGTGACGTCTCCAAAAGACGGCACATTGTCCTCCAGCGCACCATTACCAAGCAGCTAACGACGCCGCATAGCTTGGCTCAAAGCATTTCAATAACGAAATCTGGCGCCATCCTTCCAACCTCAAAGACGCCACCAAGGTGTCGCAAAGACTGAGCACGATCACACAAGCCCCTCCTCACTGTCAAGGCGGAGATCGAGGACGCGGGTGAGGATTGGACTCGTTCTTGAAACGCTTTGAAGCGAGCCGATACGGTCTCGTTGTGTGGTTGTGCTGGACGATTTTTTGTCATGATGGCGGGGTACTATTTTGATAAGTATTGTTCTACGGGAGATGTTGATGTGACAATTTGATGTCGAATTGTCCGACTCAGCTCCGTGGAAAGGTACCTAGGTATGTACATATGTACATAAGTGCGTAGAAAATCACGTGCCGAGGCGTCACGTCAAGTGTCACGTGACAGGCGTTCTCCTTCGTCGAAAGCTCGGACATTTCATCATCATCATCAGTCTCTTATTAATTCCATTCACATCTTCGCATGTTGCATCCTCGTACTCGGCCTTTCTTCAGTCTTCGTTCCGACATTCCAACATTCCAACCTGCAAGACGTCAATTGTCTCATCAATAGGCCCCTACACAATATCAATTTTATCGAACTAGTACTGCTATTGGCCACCATGGCGTCCCCGAAAGAGGTCACCGCGTCCTCCAGCGCACCACCAGCGAAAACCTCCACAAACGCACAAGAAGACCGCATGGCTCGGTTTAAAGCCCTTCAAGCACGAGCCAAGTCCTCATCCGACTCCAACCTCAAAGAAGCCACCAAGGAATCGCAACGACTGGGCACCGATCAAAGTCAGCTCACATCCCTCCAGCGCAAGCACGACATCGCGGCGTACAAGCTCCTCAAGGCCGAGGTCGAAGAATCGGGCGAGGACTTTGAGCGCAAACGCGCCTGGGATTGGACCATTGACGAGAGTGAGAAATGGGACAAGCGCAAGAAGAAGAAGGCGACGCATCGCGACAATAACGTCTTTCGGGACCCCCAGCAGGAGAGCAACAAGATCTACAAGAGGCAACTGAAGAATATTGCGCCCGACATGGAAGGGTACGAGAAGCAGAAGGCGGCGGCGATTGAAAAGGCAGCCGCGTCGGGGGGTCTCGACATTGTTGAGACGGAAGATGGGGAGTTGATCGCTGTGGATCGCGATGGGTCGTTCTATTCCACGGCGGACACGACGACGTTTGCGCAGAATAAGCCGGACAAGGCGTCGGTGGATCGTCTGGTGGCTGATTTGCGACGCGCGGAGGAACAGAGGCTCAAGAAGCGGAAGGAGAGGATGGCTAAGAATGGGGATGATGGGGATGTCACGTACATCAACGAGAAGAACAAGCAATTCAACCAGAAGCTGGCGCGGTTCTACGACAAGTATACGGCGGATATACGGGACAGCTTTGAGAGAGGCACGATGATATGACGACGACGTCTTTCGGACTCGTTCATCACCAGTTGGGACGGCAGAGGCATGATCCTACGATGCTGGACCTTTTGTTTTCCCTCTTATCTCTCTCTCTCTCATTGATTTGCATCCGTGGTTGGTTGGTCAAATGAGTTTTATTTTACAGCCTAGCGAGTTTTTGTTTTACTTTTTTTTAATTGAAAAGGCTCTTCTCAGGAGCCAGTATACAATCACCTACAGCATGGAATCCCTCCAGGCCTTGTTAGCTAACTCCTCAATCTGCGGTACCTCGACTGGCCCAGTGACTGTCTCGTCTCCCAATGCCTCGACAACCGCCTCGGCAACCGTATCGGCCTTGAGCGGCTTGGTTCCCGCGGCACCCATGAAGTCCTTGAGATAGTTGCCCGTCAATCGCGTAAAAGCAACTCCCAACCCCGTCAGAGCCGCCATACCCATAGTAAACCTGCGCGAGCTATCGTACAAGAACGGCGGCCGCATGAACACGCCTCTCATCTCCGGAAAGTTGTTCTGGATCGCAATCTCAGCCTGTCTCTTGGTAGTGATGTACCGAGGCGGCATGATTGGCGCGCCACCGCACGCAGAGATATAGCAGAAAGCACTGGCCTTTTCCGCGGCGGCGTGCTTGGCCAGTGCTACAGCACTATCTCGGTTCATGACCTCGTAGGAAAACTGATCGGTCGGATCGGCGGGCTTGATATCATCACCAGTCTGCTTGTCCAGCGGGTTAGTACCGCGCTCTCGAACGGTCGAGAACATCTTCTGTAGGCCTGCGATGGGAGATTCTTTGCCGGAGACAATGCCCTTGTAGTCTGCCTCTATGAGAATTCCCATGCTGTGGACGACGTAGTTTGCGCCCTTGAGAAAAGCAGAGTATGTGGCGGGCTGGAGGATGTCTGCGCGCTCCCAGGTTACTCGGTGGGCCCACGAAGGGGGGAGTGGTGATGAGGTGACTGTGTCCCATTGAGGTTCGCCGGATCGACTGCAGTTTTGTTAGCTGAGAGGAAGAGAAGCGATGAAATGTTCGCAGACCGGTCTTGTGTGGTATATACCTTATCGAAGTGACGTCCCAGCCTTTAGCGACTGCATATTTGCAAATGCGCGACCCCAAGAAGCCGCTTCCACCGCAGACAACAAGTTTCTTGGCAGCGGTTGTGGACATGGTCGCATGCGATGTGGTGAGTGCCTGGATGTTCACGAGCTGGAACAAAGACAATTTCCGAGCTGGAGATGGATGAAAGTGGGAGAAAAGAACGAGGAAAATGAGTTGGCCGTCGGAAGTTGGGATGAACGCGAGGTGTGTAATTCTACATCAACGTTAGGGAGAAAAAAGTCAATGAGATCATAACCGACTTCCGTGAGAAGGGCGCTAGCCAGCTACCTAGTGGCAGGGGCCGGTCTGCGGCTTCACGGCTTTGAGATTGGACGCCCCACATGCAGCTGTCCGGTCCGTTGCGGCGAAGTGCCTGAGTTACTTTTTTCTTTCTTTGCAGAAAAGTCCTTATAAAAGCACCAATCGACTTGCTGCGTCGGCTACCTCGATTCCCGAATCCCATCTCTTGCCATCTCCTGAGTCCTATGTAATTGTCCTGCGCAGGACATCACTGCCTCCCAGGCGCCGCTCGTTCGCTCGCCAGCCTCCGGCTACGCGCATTGATACCGAGAACACATAGCGAGCACAATTTCCATCATCCAACACCATGGCGCCTGCGAATCAGCTTGGCAAGCGAGTCAAGCTGACCCAGGTACGGCGACCCTTCATCGTCGGCACCACGGCCACGCCTTTCTCCGAATTGAATCCCAAGCCACCGGGCACGCCAGACAACCATACGCACTCATGGGAGGTCTTTGTGAAAGGACTGGAAGACACAGACATTACATACTGGGTGCGTCGCGTGCAGTTCAAGTTGCACGAGTCGATTCCCAACTATGTCCGCAGTAAGTCTTGGCTTGGTCAGAGCGACCCGTCGTGGGCGCAACACACCGAAGAAGAGGCAGAAATTTCGGGAAAAACTAAGAATAAATGACTAACATTGGCTCATGTAGTGATCGAGGGTGAGCCAGGAAAGCCTTTCACGGTGCGGGAGACAGGCTGGGGAGAATTCGACATCACCATCAAGCTATATTACGTCAACGACTCGGGCGAAAAGCCCCAAACCATCTACCACTACCTCCGTCTCCATCCCTTTGGCCGCACCGAGGAAGAAAAGCAACTCATGATCAGCAACGACGGCGAAGTCCGTTCATGGAGCTACGAGGAGCAGCTCTTCAACGAACCCTACGAGACATTCTACCAAATCTTGACCTCGGGCGCCGTACCCAAGGGATGGAAAGTATCCCCCGGCACAGGATCTGGAAAGGGCAAGGGCAAGGGCAAGGGAAAGGGGCGCATGGCCCCTCCCTTACCTGCTCCCGATAGCGGCGTGGTCTGGGAGCGCACCGCCATGATCCCGAATCATAATCGTCCCGGCCAGCCGTTTAGTCGCGAGACAGAGGCCGCCGAAGTGAAGAGGCTCAAAGAGGCGCAGGAAAAGACCGAGGAAATGCGCAAGCGGATCTTGTCTGAGCTTAAGGCCAAGGAGGAGCACCTGGCAAGGCTCAAGGCTGAGAACCAGGCCGCAGCTGTAGCTGCGAAAGCTGGCTAAACGAAGGCGAAAACATGTCGTCTGGACTTACTTACCTCGACATTTTCACAACAGCCTTTGCACACGTGTCGACTTCGAGCCGCCCAATTCGTTCCGCCTTTTGCTTGACGAGAAAACCGCGCCGACTGCTGTCGAGCCGCGTCGTCCTCTCACGAAAGAAGCCCAAGCTTGCTGCCGACGAGCCCAGTGCTTCCGGCCTGGGGAGGTCTCAGCACAATGGCGTGGCGTCTTGATCTGATAGCATCTGACAGATCGTTGCCAGCCAACAGCTGCGCCCACTAGAGCCAACAGAAAAGACGTCAACACTCAGGGCCATGCCATGATTCGATGTACTCCGATTTCTGACCGACATCTAAATTGGCTGTGGTGTATTCGCCTGGAGTGCAAACTGTGCCGACTCTCCACGCGTACGTTACCCCGACTCTCGTCGCCAGCCTGTCTTCCTCACACAACATATAAGTCTTGCCCACGGTGCTGGATCCTCCTCTTGACCCCATGCTTCCGTGACGCGGAGTACGTTGGCATCCGCGACGCTTCCACCATCATCGCTCAAGTGTTCCATGGACCATATCCTCGTGTCAAGCACGTACGCCGTGCGAAACCTTAGTGGCCCATCCGTGGCACATATCACGGACCTATCGACCACTTCACTACCGAGTCAAAATGTCTTCATTATTTCTGGGCTTATGTGTCTAGGGACAGGGGAAGGCCACATACTGTCACTTAGTGATTGTTTGCGGCGCCATCTTGTGTTGCTAAGGGCTTTTTGGGCCTGCACTATTGCAGAGTGCTTGGATATCTGTGTGGGACAGGGGCTTTGGGTCTTAGACTTGGGGGAATATGTGTGTATGTACAACACTATCATATATGCACGTGTGTGCATTCGTCGCAAGAGTTTATCTCACCCCTAATAATGCGCGCATCGATTGTTTGATATACCGTATATATCTACCCCACTCATCCAACATCGTCGCAAGACGCACGCATCCATCTACACAAACACTCAAGATAATCAATTTGGAGTGTAAATTGCCAATGGTGGAATTTTCAGCTCCAGACAAGACAAATGCGCGGACCCAACCCGTCGCGAAACAACTAAACGTTGTGTTTTGTTCGCTATTATCACGTTGCGCGGCAGTCAGTCTTTCTCATGGCCTCTAGCCCAATTCTTTACACATATGTACATGTATGTAACTATATACATATTGATAAATACTCCCTGAAGTCCCTCATTTCCTATCTAAGTACAGAACTTAGATAGTCGACTACATGTTTCGACCCGCCACACCAGTGCTTCAAGATCCTTTCCTATCAAGGCATTGCGCTATCGCGCAGGTGAAGCAGCGTTTCGTGGTGGCGTTTCTTGGAATCATGACCTCAGAAGAGCCTTTCCCCCCCCCCCGACCTCGATATCCCATTCTACAACAGGACAGGACAGGACAGACATAAACAGAAATCAACGCTCTGTTGTTACATAAAACGAGAATAGAAGCATAGAAAAACGCAAATGATAGGTCCGTAACACATTATCAAATGCTTCTTGCTCCAAAGCATCGGAATGATCGCTTCTTTCCCACGATCCATGCATCATGATAGCATGCTCGTTAACTGAACATAGATAAAGGCCATGTCCTTCAATAGACACGTCCTAAATAGACGAAACCATTTCGGCCAAGGCATATTCACTCTTCATCACATCCAATCGCCGGGTCATCTAATGCTGCACTTTCCTCCTAGTGCGTAGCAGCCTCATATGCAGGCGGCGGCGCCGTATCAGCATGCTCCCAGACTCCATGCTGGCGATGCTTCTCATCATAGACACGCTTTGCGATCTCGCCCGCCATCTTCATGATCCATGCCTGCTCCAAAATCACAGACGATGTGTCAGAGCTCCCGGAAGGTTGGTACGGCTCCTTGATTGGTATTGGGCTCTTTCTCTCGCGGGACGTCATGTTGGCGGACATGTCATCAAAGCTGCCGAGAGTAGGAGAGGTGGCGTTTTTGCTTTCGTCGTCGCGAGTCGCGGCGATGTGCTCGAGTCTCTTCTTGTACATATCAGACATGAGGGCCTGGCGAACCGGGACAGAGTGGTCCATGTGGGAGTGGCGGAAGCGAACTTTGCCTGCGGGGGCGCTGTCGACGCTGGCGAGCTCGGATTCGCTTTCCTCGGGAATGGTTCTTTCGACGAGGGGCTCTGATGCAGGGATACTAATCGAGGCGGTTTCGGAAACGTCTTCCGAGGGCACTGCCGAAGAACCCATCTCGGACTTGGTTTTCCGTAGATTGACGACCCGGGTCTTCTTTTTCCGGCCGGTTCTGGAGCGATGGCCAGGGGCATTGTGTGAGATGCTACTGACAGCTGAGTTCAGGCTGACAAGGGTTGGCCTTGACGGAAAGTACCCATGCACTGTGCTGCCCGAGTCGGAAAAGGTATATGTTGTGCTGCCGCCTGCAGGGAACGAGTATGTCTTGGCTAGGCTGGGGGTAGCAAATGGGGGACTGAGAACTTCAGATCGGTCTCCCATCCCAGACCGTGCGCGGAAGACGACGTCCTTGATACCCGGAGTAAATAGAGACAAGGTTCGATGAGAGTCTGTCAGTGTAGCCAGGCGGACCAAGTTTTTTTGTGAGAACAGTGACTGGGTCTCCCCGCCGCCATTGAGGGCGAGCTCTGACACGGTGTTATAGTCCAACAAATTTCCGTTGGCATCAACAGGATCTAGAGGAGGGCTGGCGAAGGGGTCGGCGCCCTTCTCGTCCACATCTTGTTGAGGTGTTTGGGTGCCCTTGTTCGCCTGGTCGGGACACCACAATTCTAGGGAGAGTCGGTGAATAATGGCGGGAAGTTCGTCCATCATCAGGTTGCGAAGCTGCTGCTCGATCGTCCGCTGCAAATAGTCACGAACGAATTGTATCGAGTCAAACGTGGACGAAACCTTGAGGGACTCGAGAGGGTCATTTCGGAATACCAAGGTGAGTCCCTTTTGCTTTGAGAAGACGAGGATGATGAAGGCGGAGAGCTTGATGTCTGACAGGGTGATGGATAGGGGGATGGTGAGTCCGGAAGCGGCAGCAAGAGGCTGAGGTGATGTGAAGCTCGGTTTTGAGTAAAGATAGGTATTTAATGGATTTGCCTGCGAAGAGAAGCACATTAGCATGATTTCGAACGGGTGGCACCCCTGCAGGGGTGTGGAAGTCATGTCACCGCATGACGCGACACCCTCACTTGGAGAGCCAGGGGTCGCGTGCGCACGCGATTGACATGAGCGCGACGTCATTTTCCTCCGTGTTTCGTTTTAATACATGTTGGCGTTGAGACTCATTGCTGTTGATGCACAAGCACTGAAGTGGCGCAAAGTGCTTCAGGGGCGGAACGGGGATCTCGCTCCCCCGCAAATAGCTTTGCTGCATAGCAGAAAAAACTTCCGAGCCTGAGTCTTGGGTCCCCTGAAGCACGCGACCGGACAAGCCCAACTCGATGTGACGACACACTCGTGCGCTCATGAGCATGAACGAGAACGAATAGCTTGTCGTATCACGCATGGGCAATAGCGACCCAAAGCGGCATGCATTCTGTCCTGGTTGTGCAAAGCAGAGGGAGAGCGATGGGTGTGAGGAGAATTTGAGTCTTCGAGCAAGGAGGGATGACGAATCTCTGCCAAATACGTACTTGAACGCGGGTTTTCAGCGTCAAAAACGCATCGCCAGTATAGCACATCTTGAAGATGCCCCGGAATCGATCCTCAGCCAAGTCGCCAATCTCGAGGATTTCCAGGTCGGGCGGCACAGTGCCCAGGTTGAGCTCGCTGACGAGGATATCATCGACAATGATGGGCGGCTTGGGCGACTTGTTGAGCGCTTTCGTGAGCAGGTCCCGGGCGCGGCTATAGAATTCGGCGTCCGCGGTGAGCGGCGACCAGTTGAAGTTGAAGGCCATGTTGAGATGGCTAGCAAATTCATACAACCATGCGGCAAAGGTGAGGGCTCGTCGTGGCCCGGATGCGCATCGCAAAGGGGACGGGTGCGAGGCCGACCCAGTGCTGAGCTGGGCTGAGTTGGGCTATACGATGTCGGGCACTCGAGTCGAAATAGTTTCGAATGGAATGATCAGTGGTCTGAGCAAAACTTTGTTCGTGCTGCAGCGATGTGGACGAGTGGACGAGCGAACGGTCTGTAGGGCGAGCGGACATGAGAGAAAACAACTAGACGCGAGAAACCGTGGATGACGCTTCGTACGTGTGGAGACGGCTGACGCTGTGAAAATCTCGTTACGGGGTTCTTACTAGGAGGCGGCTGGGAGGACAGTGCAGAAATGCAGAAGTAGCACAGTATTTCCAGATGACTTCATACTAGTCGGACCGTGCGCTCAGCCAGTTAACGACTGTGCTACGCCACTTATTCATGTAAAGCGGAGCCGCACGTTTGCCGCGAAAAGCCCGCTCGGAAAGCCCAACATCGGGGTCCTCGTTATGTATCCGCAATTCCTTTGTACGAACCACGCGGTCTGAAGGGCCGTCATGTCCCGGCTTCTTAGTTACATATTACGCGCAAAGTCCAGCGTCCATCAACAGAGAGACGCAGACACATCAAATGCATCGCCGCGAAATCTGCCCACACCAGAGCCAGTCTCTTCCGAGTCTTCTCCTACGCCGCTACGCGCAGTGCCAGCGTTCCTCTGTCATCTTCGACTTCACGTCTCACGGACTTTCCTCCGGCTCGACAACGGGCTCGCCCCTTTCTCCTCTTCTTATTTCACTGTGGCCTTCCAGTGATGAGTTGGCGATTGGGAGCTGATTTCAGATTTCGACGGAGCAGGCAGCTCTGCTATCAGCGCAACACCACAAGGTAGATCTCGGATTCTGCTCCTCTGCAGAGGTCCATTGGCCCATTTGGCGTCGATTGCCAGGGCGTCTTTAGATTCGACGCCATGGCGTTGCCTCGGTGCCTCGCTAAATGGCGATTGTCCCTTGGGTCGCGTCGTGGATGGTGACTTCGCGCGTCAAGCATGATATGAGGTGTCGTTCGTGGAACCATAGCCGACACAAAGAGCTTGCATTAGCTTGGTAGCGTTACCCGCTTTACCCCATCCGACAGGACGAACTGGACGAACTGGACGAACTGGCATCTGCATGTGCTCCTCCGATTTCACACACGCTCGAGTTCCCATTGCTTCCCTTCCGACTTGTCGGGTACATATCCCCTCTGGATATAACCATGGTTACCTAGCAGAAAGCAGACCATGTACGTATGTACATAGCAAGCATTGAGTCATCGACTCACTTTGTGTTGTTTGGTCTTGAGCTTTACACCCACATTGGTTCTGGAACATGTCCATGTTTTCCATAACTAACATGTCCATGTTTTCCATAACTAACATGTCCATGTTTTCCATAACTCGGGGCGGTGGAATGGGAACGGAGAAAGTGAAACATTGATGGTACAAGTTCCGACATCTTGACATTGATACGGAGTGACAGCTCCGATATTACACCGGGATTGCTGCGTGGGTCATGTGACATGTCCTGTATTCCAGAGGTATTTAAGCATGCTCCTGACTCCGTGGCTAGTCAATTCAGATTTTAGCCCTTCCTTAAATTTCAGTCACGTCTTTCTCTTCTTTGGTTGAGGCCTTTGGGGGTCTTGAGGACCTCCATTGGCTTGCGCCTTTCGTTCGCGTTGGGACGTTACGGAATCCCGTGAGGACCTTTGCTGCCTTTTGCATTCACCACCTGCCCACTGTTTTCTGGCGACCGCACCAGGAGACGACAAACGATTGCTTCCTTAGGGTGGATAAAGAAGAGAATCCATGGTTGCTTGAGGAAGCAATTGTTTATAGTCTCCTGGCGCGGTCGCCAGAAAATAGTGAACAGGTGGTGAACGCAAAAGGCAGCAAAGGTCCTCACAAGATCTCGGCTACACACAAAGACGACGATCGACGATGGAGACTCAAAAGACAGCAGTCCTCCCTGGACTACATACTACAAGATTTGACAACTAAAACTGAAGAAACAAAGTTAACAAACTCCCATGACCTGACTACCTAAAACTGAGCAAAAAGTGAAAAGTCTTGTGTACACGGCCAAAGCCTCTATCCGTATGTAGTACTACGATGCCCAACACCTGAGACACCGTGAACCATACAGTGTGCTTGCCCAGTGCACAGTGCGCACACTACTGTGCCGCGATTCCAACAAGGTAGGTACAAATTCAAAGCCCGAGAGACGAGGTGAGAGGGATTGCTGCTGTCCCAAAGTCCCCTTTTTATTATGGGACGTGCAGTACATACCAGGGTAGCGAATACATGGCAACATCCCAGTTCAGAGAAATCGCAACTCATGTAGCCATCTACCGCAGAACGTACTTCTATTGCCGAGTTACGGGGAACACATTTGTCTACGTGGTGATACGACATCTAGGTCATGGGGTGCGATGCCCATGCCCTCGTGAATGACATCCCTCTATTATCGATCTTCCAAGTTCCATTGTGTCCATTGGAATCAACGTGTCTATGAGTTCTCGTGAGAGGTCCAACGGTGCTATCAAGGTAAAAAGTGGTGAAGGCCATCACGAACCTCAATGAGCCTTTTCTTGGACTACATAACCTTCTCCCTATACCATATAATGCACTAGCGCTTTTGTAATATTTACATGATGTGAGTAGCGAATCAGCGATTCCGACAATTCCATACATCGTACGCCATATTCGTGCGTCGTTCGGCAACGCGTCACATACGTCGAGCTCCAACTGCGCTGTCACCGCCTCATGTCGAGAGTTCACCACATACGCAGGCCTAGGCAGCCCGCGATGGGTGTCAGAAGAAGAAAACACTGGCGTTCCGACTTCTATATCCGACTTCAAACCTCCAAAAGGCAATATCATACTCCTTGAGACCATTTATATTCATGTCCGTGGAGTCTCCGTTTCAACAACCTCCCAAGGCCCAAAGAGATCAATCTCCCCATACGTCGGCGGCAACACCCTCGCCATCTTCCCAGTCCTCCAGTCCACGAGCCACTGCTTGCCTTTACTGATAATGTAATTTGATTTCCGCGGGCTCCTAAACAGTAAATTGCTATAGCACAGCTTCGCGTACAAGAGATCATGCGCACTCGACCATTCATGTTCGGGGAACCACTTCCCCGTGTGAGGATCCACTGACGGGTTCAAGTACGATGATGCGCTCAAGCGGCGCCGCGTCATGGGCCGTGTTCTCGACGGCGCAGAATTCGCTGTGCTTTCTTGCAGTGTTGGCTCTGATATGCTTGCTGGCCGTGAGCCATCGGTACTGCATTCATGATCTGTGGATGTTTCCTCGTCTCGATGCGAGGAGGCTTGGCTCTGGATCCATCGAATGCGCTGGACTCGAGGGATGGACATGTCACGGGGGAATTCTCGATCATCGATCGGGGCGGCGACATCAATGGCGGAGAAGAGGCATTCCAGCCATCGGACAAAGGTGCTTAGCTCGGTGCAGGCGAGGAGGAATTGGTCCGTTTCGGCCCTGATGCGAATGACGTAGCGACGTCTTATTGGCAAAATCATGTTAGCTATGTACCAATCTTTCTCTATCTTACACACGGTTTACCTGATGCGTAGTCTCTCGCGACTCGCGAGGGACTTGCAGAGGCAGAAGAAGGACGTGGGGGTGGAAGAACATACTTGAAGTAGTCCGCGGCAATACCAGCATCTGCGTGCAAGAGACTATACCTCTTTTCCAACTTTGCCTTCCTGAACCTAGGAGGATTGTCGGGAGATATCGTCGGATTGTCCCTATTTCGACCCCAGCACCACGCTTTCTTTACCGAATATACATTGAGCGCTGTGCCGTTGAGTGAAACGAATACGGTGTTCCACTGCCGATTAGCGGCCCTTTTCGTCGTGTTTTCGATTTCGTGCTTTTTGGAAAAGACGCCTTCGAGGTGGACTGAACTCTCGTAGTCGGGGAGTGGCTCGAGTATGGACGAAAGCTTGGCTTCTTCTTCCAACTTTCCAACATCGGAACGTCGGCCCTCGCCCTCTTCTTTGCCCTCATCCACATCGTTGTTGGCACTTGGCTCATAATCCGGCGGCTGTGAGAGGTGACTTTGCGGAGTGGCCAGTACGTGTTTGTAGTATAAGTCCTCCTCCATGGAATAACGCCGCCGGAGAGGCAACTCAGACGGCGCAGCCACTTGTCCAGTATTGCCGACTGAAGCTGTGCGACGCTCCATCGGCGATGGGTCGAGTCGAGTCGAGGTTGGTGTATCTTGTATACCGGATTTTATCGCACGGCAAGGCCTGACGTGCCTCTTACATCCACGGATTCTATGACGCAGTCTTATCGTCGGCGCTTTTGTGCAAAAAATCTCCTGCCTGTCTTGTCTGGTCTCTTTTTCACAAAAGTCCCCGTATTAGATAAAGCAAGAATGAAAGCTTGATCATAACCATTGTTATTCGCTGGGAGAAGACGATATGTAGACGAGGCGGGTATGAATGAGATGGAGAAGCAAGCAAAGTCGCCAGTAATACCAGCAATACAATTTTCAAGGAATCAAAGAAGTTGGACAAGGGCGAAAAGAACCGAACCAGGCGCGTTGAAAGACAGACGTACACGGCACGGCCGGCTCCTTTCGCTAGCGTTGATGGGAATCATCCGAAACAAGGTCCAGGTTGTCGGGTGCAAACCCTGATGGAGAGTATGTATGTACATACCTACTCCGGACATACGCCCCAAAAAGCACTGACAGCGTGAGCACATGGGATTAAATTTAGATGAAAACAAAGCTTAATAAAAAGCCAGGTATGAGGTGGGGATAGGCTGAGTCGTTTGGAGATCCCTTGTCTACAGTCTGAGTGAGTTGGGTTGTAAGTGAGTCAAAGGGAATTTAAGATGTGGCGGCCGACTAGCTTACCTACCTTGTATGTAGCCGGCGTGACGACACATGCGATGGAAAGTGGTCCTACGAACTTTACGAATAACATACCTAAGCAAAGCTATCAGGGACTCGGGATCAGGGCCGTCAAATGTGACTCTGATGGCTGTAGTCATGAAAAGCAAGTATCGTACGGAGCAGATGAGCGCAGATGAAGACGGGTTACGTAGTTTGTGTGCGCCGTGAAGCAACTCCAAGGCAACGACACGATGAAGCGTCAATGACCAGGGTGCCGTGGGCCAGAGGTGAGGCAGGATCCGTGTGTTTCCACAGGTGGAACGTCTGGCGACGACAAGGAAAGCACTCAATCGCGGAGCAAGGGCTCAATTGTAAAACGACTCTGAAGGTCGTTCAAACGGATGCCGCGGATGTTCGGAAAACGTGGGCGAAACAAGCCACGAACCGTCCGTACGTATCCCAGCAGACAGGCGTTGTCCCGAAGCTCTGGTCGGCGCAGAGCCGAGGCGACAAGCCATTGGGCCCGAGTGGCCGTGAGAAGAAGAAGAAGGCGGCGCCTAGTCAAGTTGAGGCAGTGCAAAAGCCGGTCTTTCGGTGCGAAATGCAAAGAGTTGGCGTTGAGCGCGGTGCTCTATAATAAGCCGCCACTGAAGCCCAACAAGCTCCCGAGAGCCCGGGCCCTGAAAGACTGCTGAGCAGTGAGGGGCAACCCTTTGAATGACTCAAAGATTCTTCAGTTAACGGAAGAACTCGAGCCCCTTCCTCTATTGCTTCTACATAAACTTTAAAGTGTACAAAGGGCAAATATGCATCACAACAAGCACAACTCAGCCTACCCATATTCCCATATTCCCATATTCCCATAGCCCCATGAGTCATCACGCCGTGTTCCATGACTCCATGGCCCTCCTGTTCATTGTCATCCATTACGGAACTGCTTCCTGTTATGTATCATTGTATGTACATACATACATACATACAGACAGACAGCTAAGTTTCCAACTACCGGTCCGTGACTCCTCCTGAGTCCTCCTGAGTCCTCCTGAGTCCTCGCCGGCCGCCTTCCGCCACCGAATCCCAGAATCTCAGACCGGACAAAGCCAACGCCGCAGAAAGTGAAGGGCTACATGTATGTACCTCGAACGTACATAATACATACATACCTAGGTAGATACCTAAATTAGGTACCTACCCACCTCGCCCAGCTAGCAGCTGCACCGCATTGTCTCTTTCTACCTCTTTCTTTCTCTTGCATTGTATGTATGTATCAAGATTCAAGACACAAACCCCCTACCTGGATCCTCTATCCGGCGCATTCTGTCCGCGGTGCAATGCATGAAAGAAACATGTACCTAGCAACGTGCACAAAGCAGAGAAAGTCGCGCAACGACAAAGCGGGGTGGCAGCCAAGCAACCAAGAACAGAATGAATGAACATGGCAACAACCTACAGTACTACTCCAGTCTCCATGTTGCATTCTCCCTTTGTGGAAAGGCGCAGGCAGAAGGGAGCCAACCTCAGCCAAGCCAATGAATGCCACTATGTAGCAGGTCCAACAACAGGTACCTATGTAAACCGTAAACATGGCAATTGTGCCACGCCTCCGCAATGCGCATATGCCTGCCGCTTTCCGTACGGAGAGGTATGTAGGTAGGTACGTTGTAACTTGTACCCAGGTACATATTGTACGTAGGAACTTTTGCACTGACAACACCACGGCTGCTTTGCATATACATACTCGCAAATTGTCGCAATACACACTCCGTAGCAACAGCATTATCAGCAGTGTAACCCGCCACGCATGGGGGCATTGCCGTAAGCACAATGCCTCTTTCTGCTGCAGCCCCCCATCGGCTCATAACATAGCCACACACAGGTGCTTATGCTATCATAGTTACACACAACATGGCACATTGGTAACCCATTGCGGCACCGCGCGTCTCCGAGGGATATGCGGCATGCCTTGAAAGATTGCCCGGAAGAAAGGAGGACGGAGGTTTGGTGTGCATTTCTTTGCCTTCTTGCTTCAGATACATGTAACATACCTGCCTATCGACTGACCTCCTTACTCCGTATGTAGCACCGACCCCAATTCCGATCCCACGAATAGTAACCTGCCCTAGATACCGACCTTAGCTCGGCATAATAGATAGCGGAGAATCAATGCCTAATGTAGCTCAGTAGGTATGGCAAATGCGAATGTGGACATGTATTACCCGCGCGTGCTGGCAACGGTCGGCTCCGCCCTCCATGTCACTCTCTGCATTCACGAGACACAACCGCCGAGACACATGCATCATGCTTCCCAAATCTTCATCAATCTTTTATACTACTTGTACAAAGGCAGCGATTAACTACCTCCAGACGCTATGCTATATTAGAATCCTTTCCACCCCTCAAATCGGGGAGCAGGAGATATCTTGTCCAGTTCATCATCCATCGTGTCTGCTTCCAGTCCCGGTATCATGACCCAATAGAAGAAGATCATAAAAAACGACAAAATCGAACAAAATCCACAAACAGGCACCCTCATTTGCCTCGCCCGTTCCGTCCACCTTTCCCCCCCAACTCGGCGCGGCGGCAGACTCGGACACCGGTATCTCCCATACCGAGTCCATCTGCTGCTGAACCGATTCGAATAACACGCTTTTACCCTGTCATACGAGGGCGTAATTGTAATCCTAATTCCCCCCTCCTCCTTTCTTCTCCCTGAAGAGAACAAACAAAACAGCCTTAATGCAACCTCCCACCATTTGCGCCATTGCTGATTCCAATCCGAAACCCGGCGCCAGCTTCAGGTTATTAAAACATTGATGAAAAAGAGAAAAAGAGCCAAGCAAAGAAAAGACAAGGGGTAAGAAAAGAATATGAGGACTCCTCTCTGTCCATCGTTTGTTGTACATCACCAAAGCTCCCATGAAGTATCGACCGACGTCAAGACACCCGGCAATCAATCGCCGCTATGCACTCGCTAACCAAGCAAAGCAGAGGCTCATGCCATGTCAGTGATTCATGTCGATGGCCGTACTGCATCGACATCCAACGCTTTAGAGTTGTCCACGATCTAAGCATTGGTCACCTGGGCGCCGCCGCGGCCACGAACAGCGCCTCCACGGCCACGGTTCTGGCCAGTGTAGTTGCCACGCTGGCTGCCCTGGCCAATGCGGCTACCATCGGAGCCTCCACGGCCACGCCCCCCCGAGCCATTACCTCGGTGAGTGTGGTAGTTGGTGGCTCCGTGGCCAGTGGTCTTAGGGCGACGAGGCTCAACCACAACTTCAGCGCCATTGACAGGGTGAGGGTTGGCAGCCACGGCAGCTTGGTACCCCTCGACCGTCTTGAACTCAACAAAAGCGCAGTTCTAAAAGTGCGTAGCAGGTTAGTCATGCCATATATTAATCTCAAGTCAAGTTCGCACTGCGACAATAGGAAGTCATACCTTCTGACGGTTGATGTCGAAGTAGGCCAACTCGCCGCATGCGCTTAGGGCGTTGCGCAAATCCGCATCCCGAACCTTCTCGTTCACGAACTTCACGTAAGCCAGAGTACCTTCCTTCCCAGCAGCATGGGTGGAGATGGACTGGCTTCGGGTCTGGCGCTTCGAGTCAACACCAGCAGTCTTCCATCCCGTTGACTCCTTGGCAGCAGTCTCTGGGAGGTGAGCAGCAGGCGCCGCGGGTCGGGCGGCGGGAACGGATCTGGCGGAGGCGGGTGAGGTAGTTGAGTTTGCGGCGGCGGAGGCAGCCGGGGGGGCAGTCGAGGGAGCAGCAGGGACACCGGCACCAGTTGCGACGGTAGGCGCTGGTGTGTTTGCAGCCTTGGGGAGGGGAACCACGGGCCGTGGTCCAGAGGCTGCGGCAGCACGGCCGGCCCAAGTCATGGGCTTGGGAGGCGCGGCAGGCGCGGCAGGAGCGGCGGGAGCGGACGCGGCAGCGGGAGTAGAGGTGGTAGCGGGAGTGGGAGAGGGAGCAGAAGAGGGAATGGGAGCGGGCGCGGGCGCGACAGCAACATAGGCGGGAGGTGGGCTGGCTGTCTCCGTCTTCTCAGGTGAAGCCGCAGTCTCCTCTGCAGTCACCTGGGAAGGAACCTCAGCAGCTGGTTCAGGCTTCGCCTCGGCAATCTTGGGGTGTTCAGCGACAAGATTGCCGTTCAGAGGCTCGTTCTGAGAGACAGCAGCCTCGTTCAGCTTCTCGTCCACAGCTTCCGCGTCCAGCTTGGACTCCTCCGTGCCATTCTCCTCGACACAGTCAGGTTCGGCGACGGTAGGAACAGGCTCCTGCGACTCGACTGGAGTGTCAACAGGTGCCGTCGAGTTGTCTTCCTCATCCTCGCTAATGTACCGCAGGATATCATTCAGCACAAAGTACCCGGACGGTTGCTGAGCAAGAACAAAGGTCTGGACGAATTTCTTGGATTCGTCGCCTTTGTTCGACGTCTCACCGATGACCTGGATCACTATGTTGTCAAAGGACGCCTGCGTGTCGACATTTGAAACTCTGACTTTGCAGTCGAGAAATTCCAGTGCCTTGATACGCTCTTGGATTTGCTATTGAATGGGACCATTTTCGTTAGTTTCACTGATGCAAGCGATGTAGGGGGGCCACTGATGAAAGTATTTACCTGACGTCCTACAGCTACATTCGTCACTTCGGCCTCTCGGCCATAGACGAACTGCGAGACTTTGTTGTAGAAGAGCTACGGAGGGTCAGAAGGTCAGTCTCGCTTCTCAAAAGAGTTGTTCATGGATCGTGGAGAAAAGCTTACGTGGAGCTTCTCAGGTTGTCGGCTCAAAGTTGTATAGTATTGCTCGACGAAAAACCATCCAACCTCTTCCTTGGAGAGACTGCGGTTGGCGGTATTGGGGTCGGCATCTGCGTGCGCAGCCTGGCCGACGTTCTTGTACTGCTCCTGTTGGACGAAGTTGCCGTTCGAAGTCATGGCTGCTGCGTCCTTGAGGATATATGAAAGACGTTGGACTGGACTGCGGGGGAGTATTTTCAATTATTGCAGCGTTTCTAGCGAACTGGTATCTTGGGAAGGGTAGTTCCCCGGGCTCGCTGCCTGCGGAGATGATATCCAGTCACTGTCTGGGGACAGTGATTTATGGAAAGGGATAGCTGCTAAAAACAACGGGCACCTTGTGACGAAGATGGCCGTTGAGAAGAAGTAGAATATATGTGAAGAGAGGAAAGTGCACAATATCACCGCGAAAGTAGAAATGGAAAGATTAAGGTTTGAAGTTTGCCGAGGTGTAGTGAGTCGAGGCTTTGTGTTACAACGGGGGAAGTTGAGGAGAGAAAAGGGAATGGGGTTGAGGCGGCGGGCGGGTTATGTGATGGAGGAGGAAATGTTGGCTGACTTTATACAAAAAGAAGTGGAAGAGAACGAGAAGAGAAGGAGAAAAAAACACACAAGCTTGGTGGTCATCGTCAGACAAGTGCCAGCTTGGTCCGTGCGCCCTGCCCTGTCTCTGTGCTCGCCTCCGCTTGCGAAGGTCGGAAGAAAAATGCGGGTCCACCCCCAAAAGCAGAGACCTTTTGTCTCAACACCAGCTGCCATGGCGAACAGCTCATCAGGGCTCTTTCCAATTTTAAACCTTTTTTCAGTCGATCTGCAGGTCTCAAAGAACATGTTTGCATAATCTTGTTAGCCCATTCTGTTCATCACCGCAGAAAAACATCACCTCGCATTGGTTTTGTGGCTCGAGAGCCGTGGCGCATCAGACCATCCAACGGCACGCTGACAGTTTTGCGTCACGTCTTGTACGAATGAACATGCGCTGGCTACGTGACAGCGGCCCTCGTGTGCGACGCGCCCAGCAAATGCAGTGCCTCCGTCACAAAACGATCATCCGCATTACCACCCACGCCTCCCATCTTCCACCGAGAAGAACGATTCATGACATAATCGAGACGCAAACTGAGCCTACCTATCATTTTTTTATCACATGTTCAAACTTCAGGGTAAGAGTGAAGAAAGAGTGAAAGAGATTAAAAACGTCATTGCATCGAGTGAACTTGAGCAGCTGCACGAGCGCCCACCAATAGATGTCGACATTCAAACAAAGAGGTGTGTTACACAAACGAGCATACAAACATATTGGTATCACAAACAATACCACTTGATATGCGTTGGCGGAAATCGCCACATTCGCATCCGTATTGAGTCTTGAGTCTTGAGTGCTCATCAGTGAAACGATACGATGAAGCTTGTAACGTTGCGGGCACGTGATAGAGAGGTACCTATGTATATGTACCCATGTATGTACCTATAATCAATTTCTTATCTTATCGATACGTCAAGAAGCCGATTTTTTTTCCACCATCTCTTGCGCAAAACACGAATGCCCCACTTTCACCGCCTTCGACAAGGAAAAGACGCTCTACATTTCATACTTGATCGAGAGACGAGGGCTTGTCGATTCCATTGAACCTATATTCTACCTTCTGTTCTACTTTCGAGTCGCAGAATAACCCTTTAATCTTTGACTCAGCAGACTTGAAATACGGAAACAGATTCTCTCGTGCCTTGTGCCTTGACCCGCTCCAATCATGCCCAAATCACGACGAGCCAAAACCTTTCACCTCACACAAGTTTCAAAGAAGACGCGCGAACAAAAGGATAAGCTCTTCCAGAACATCCGCGATGCCGTTCCCGAATATCAGCACTGCTTTGTCTTTAGCGTAGACAACATGCGCAACAGCGCATTGAAAGACGTGCGCCACGAACTCAACGACTGCAGAGTCTTCTTCGGCAAGACCAAGCTCATGGCCAAGGCCCTCGGCCAAAACCCTTCAGAGGCTATTGCACCAGGCATTGAAGATCTCACGCAGTACATCAGCGGTACGGTTGGCCTCCTCCTCACCAACCGACCTGTTCAGTCTATCCTCGACTACTTCGCCAACTTTGAGCCCGTGGATTTCGCCCGTGCTGGCGCCACGTCGCCCAGAGACTTTACCATCCCCGCGGGTGTGGTGTATTCTACGGCCGGAGAGGTCCCCGTCGAGTATGATGTGCCTCTGACGCACACAATTGAGCCTGAACTGCGAAAGTTGAACGTCCCGACTCGCATGGTCAAGGGCAAGGTCGTTCTGGGCGAAGAGAGTGGCGAAGGCGAGGGTTACCGGGTGTGCAAGGAAGGCGATGTGCTGGATTCGAGACAAACTCGTCTGTTGAAGCTGTTCGGAGTGTGTGTGTCTCAGTTTAAGGTCAAGCTTCTGGCGTAGGTCTCCCCCTATCCCCCTTTGGCTCTTGTCCAACCCATCACTTTATCCTATACTTAACAGTACTCACTGAGATGAAAATTTGAAAGAAAAAAAACCATGTGCTGACTTTATGCTTTCTTCCCTAACAGGTACTGGAGCGCAGCAAGTTCAGATGTCAAAGAGGTAGACGACGCGACTGCCATGGAGGGTGTCGACGAAAACTGACGAGAACAACGCATTAAACTAAATAAAGGAAAAGACGGGAGATGAAAAACATCATAAAATGATCCAATGGGAATTAAGCTGGCATCAACATGGAAACGGATCAGGAAAGCCGAAGACACGCTACTATTGTTCGTCTTTGACGTTTATTCGGGGTTAAAATGTAGAAACAACGGGACGACGTTCATAACCGGTCTTGATGTTTCATAGATCTAGGCGTTTAATGGTTCAGGACTACGGCAGGTCAAATGCATCTTTGTATTGCTTTTATTGTTCTTGTTTTGAATTCCATACCTACAAGAGACTCAAGGTTGACGAAAAGGAGCTACTTGGCGCATAACGATCACAATTTGCGTTCTGTCTCTTCGCGTTACGGCTTTTCGTGTTTCTCACATACCGTATGGTTTCCTCCAGTCGTGACGTTTAACGCGCACTCCTATCCAAGTGACGAATGGAGTTTCCTACCCCCCTTCACATCCAAGCATCTGGCAATGCATAGCTGTGTGCTTTGCTATCTCTTGTATTGCTTTCCCAATGAGCGTATAGAAATGCGCGCTTCTATTGGGTTCGCTCAAAATAATTACCTGGCCAGTAGTCACGTGTTGTGCCTTACCTCTGACCTTACCTCGATAGTACAAAACGGCTGCAGCCATTCACCCATGTGCTACGCACTTATTTGTGTGCTTCTCTAACCTACCAATACAAAGAAAGGGAAAGGCAAATACACGTAGAACTGAGACGAATCAAGTCAAATCAAATGAACAGACAAACGACAGACAAATAGATAAACACACGAAGATGTTACCTTGTTCTCCCCCATCCAGTCCAGTGGCTTTTCTGAAATGATAGCCTGACTCATTACCTTCATACGCGGACAAGCGGTATATATGAGAAAAAAGAGGAAGATTACATACGAGAGCAGTGCTGGCGTCTGAAAAGTGACTCGCAAGAAGTGATTTCAATACCTTACACCCTCTCTAATCGTGAAGAGGGACAAGACTGCCCAAAGTTCCATAGTCGTGAATGCCCCTCGTGATGCTTGGGGCCTTTTTTTTTTTGCTGACATGCCGAAGTTGTGTGATTGGCGATAGAAGGGGTGAAGTTCAGTATCGACGCAACTTCCTGGGATCCTCGTGCCCACCTTCATACGCACGCTTTCGACTGTCGTCATCACGCGGTCGGTCGTAGTCGCGGCCGCCTCTATCACGTTCCCTATCGCGATCCCTCTCGCGGTCACGGTCACGATCACGGTCCCTTTCGCGATACCCACCACCCTCACGGCGTCCGATAGGTTCCATGTTGCCGCCAGTGCGACGACCGCCCTCACGTTCGCCAGGTCGACCAGCATCACGGTGACCACCAGTGGGCCTGTCGTCGAAGCCTCGTCCACCTCTTGAGTCATATCCGCCGGAGAAGCCACGATCGCCATTCCTGCGGTCGCCTCCAGGACCAGATGGTGCTCCGCTGGGTGCTCCGCCGGGTGATCCGCCGAAGCCGTTTCTATCCCCTCTAGGGCCAGAATCGCCTCCTCGGAAGCCACCGCCGCCCCCTCCACGACCACCAAATCCGCCACGGAAGCCGCCGCCGCGACCGCCACGACCTCCGTCGAAGCCCTTGAATCCCCCACGGAATCCGCCGCCAACGCCGGGCCCGCCAAATCCGCCAGGGCCTCCAGGTCGTGAAGGCATTGACTTGGTGTAGCCTCGACCACCCAGACCTCCGCCTAGTCTACGAGGCTTCCAGTCCTTGACAGTTCGACCTCTTTCAACATCTACCTTGACGCGTCTGTCTTTGATGCGAATGCCATCACAGGAGTCCAATGCGGCTACAAGTTTGTCGCGCCATTGTCGCGCATGTGTCAGCAACTCTTACCATAGAATCACTTCACCAGTGGTAGGGTCACAGGTCTAACAATGGGGGGAAGAGCAGAGGAAAGGCTTTCGAGACCAGGACCAGGCAAGCCTGAGGGCCTGACCTGAGTCTCGCGACGCGTTACCAAGAGATAGCGGCAAGCCTGAGAGCCACGTCTCGAAGGTTGGTTCCTGGAAAGAGCCATGCTCTATATTGGATACAGTCAAGGGATGTTGGGGAGAATATAGGTACCTCTCATATCTTTCTCCCTCTCGAATACCACAAATGCATACCCTCGATGGGCCTTCTTCTTTTTATTGGGCTTCTCGTGCGCGTGCGTATCAGTAATGACGCGAATCTGAGAAATAGTCAGTTAAGGAAACAGAAATCAGTTATGAAGGCCTAGTCACAAACACGCTCAATAGGGCCAAAACGTCCAAATTCTCTTTCCAGATCTCGTTCATCGGCGTCATAGCTCAGTCGCGCTACAATCAGAGTTTTGAACGCATCGCCGCGAATGTTTGGGTCTTGATTCGGATCATCTGCTTCTGTTAGCGATTGGCTTGACGATTTGGGACATCTGTACACACAATATTTAGGAGCTACTGTCAAGAGATGTTGGACAGCGTCTTTCTTTTCCTGCTTTTTCCTATCTCTGGCCTCGAGCCAACTCTCGGTCGGGTGATAGACATCTGTCTCTTTGTATTTTTGCAGTTCAGGAAGAAGCGCTGCAACACCATCGACAGCAGCCGTCTTGCGTTTCTCGGGCGCATAATCCGGGGGTTCAACCCATCGCAGAGGAGGTCGTGGGGCGAAGAGGGCCAGCAAGTTCGGTGGAAGTTTGTCGGTCATGACGAGAGACGAAGGCGCTGGCTGGCGCTCAAATGAACACACACAATTGCCAACTTGTGGCCGAAGAGCGACGCGGCGCCGCCAGAAGCTTCTATAAAGATGATGAAATGCCACACGCGCCGCACTTGATGTTCATGAGGAACGCAGGAAATTGCGAGAACGCTGACTTCTCGAGGGAACACAAGTTACAACAGATGCATGCCTTAACCGATTGAGGTTTTGCCGGTGCTGGCCCGAAGATGCGCTAAGCCGAATCGGGCGATCTTCCAACTGAGCCTCGATTTTTCGGCGGTCCGCATTCGTGACATCTTCCATCGGAGTGTCGCTAGATTGATCTCTTGATGGTTTAAGTTTCACCAGGTCAACATGACTGTCAGGGCGTTGCGTAAAGTTGCCGCCAGCAAGGTATGTGACGCGTGCGAGACTCTTTGCAACACACTCTCCACCTTCATCATAGAGGCTGACATCTAAACAGAATGGCGTCGGTGCCTTCATCCTCCAATGCAAGAAGATGGAACTAAACTATTGCGATTGGGCCGGCAGCTCAAGAGGAATGAAGTAAGTTTCTTTTCTCTAGAAGGATGGAAACTGTGCTGAACTGCATGACTTACCACCCATTTCTCAGCGGCTTCATCAAATCTCTCCTCCCCAAATTCGTGGCCGAGAACCCGCAGATCGAATTTGTCCTCTCGCCTAGGCCAGGCAAACATCCACTCATCACCGGCCACTACATAAACGGACGCAACAAACCAGTATGCGTACGAAGCTTATCACCCTACGAGATTCTGCAGAAGATTGAGCTGTTACGCGACGCCAGCGGTGAGAAGCTGAAGAGGAGGAATAAGGCGGTTACGAGTTCCAACCCTAGTGTCAGAGGCATCTGGTCTCCATTTCATGGAAAGGGTGAAACTGTGTAGGTTGTTTGTCTGGTGGCTATTTCTTTGAGACGCAACAGGCTGGGAATTTGAATTCGGCAGCGACGCGCACGTCTATGCCGTGCTTGTATCATTATATCACGAGAGAAAGGCACATGTATTTTTCAGCATCGAGCGGCTGGAATGTCTGGACTTTAAGGGTCATGTTTCGGCCGGTTGAATAAATGGAAGACTCCGCAATGTCAAATCGACATGGTCACGACTCACGTTCTACACGAGACTCGCGTAATCGAATAAAGGAGAAAATGCCACAAGTGAGGAGATCGCAGAATCGGGTATCCAATGACTAGGTCATTACTCTCATGCACTACATAATTTTATATTCTACTCACGGATTCACGTCTGGATGTGACCCGGGGTCTTGGCCAGCCATCATCTTCTGCAGTTGACGATGTCGACGACTGTCGTAAGAAAAAAAGCGTCAGTAGGTGCCTATACGCTTGGGATGACAAATTGCAGTGCGGAAAGTGGGAAAAGACTTACAACCGGGCTTCAGAGAAGCACCGCCGACCAAGAAACCATCGATATCGGGCTGCTTGCCAAGCTCTCCACAGTTCTTCTCATTGACACTGCCGCCGTACAAGATTCGGGTCTCGTCGGCCACCTTGCTACTGACGCTCTTGAGCCATTCACGAATGGCCTTGTGTACTTCCTGAGCCTGTTCAGTTGTAGCAACCTTGCCAGTTCCGATAGCCCAGATGGGCTCGTAAGCGATGACGATCTTGGTCCAGTCGTTGATCTGTGCCTTCAGAGCCTCGAGCTGCTTGGTCACAACATCGACAGTCTTGCCAGCCTCACGCTCCTCGAGGCTCTCTCCGCAGCACCAAATGACACTGACGCCGTTCTCGGTGGCATACTTGGTCTTGGATGCGACAACCTCGTCGGACTCCTTGAGAATGGTACGACGCTCAGAGTGGCCTAGGATAGCCCAGTTGATGTTGCTGTCCTTGAGCTGGGAGACAGAGATTTCACCAGTGAAGGCACCGTTCGGCTTGTCGTAGACGTTCTGGGCAGCAACATCGATGCCGGAGCGGAGGCTGTCACGGACGAGCTGAAGGTAGAGCGCGGGAGGAGAGACGACGACCTCTGTAATCAATCAGTTAGACGTAGCCTTTTGCCAATGTATTGTTACTTGACCGGATGGGGCGTTGACGCAAGGATGCTACGAACCGACTTCGGCGTCAAGGACAGCATTGTTCAGGTTCTTGACAATCTCCTTGATGGACGAGACAGTCCCGTTCCTGGAAAAATTCGTTAACTATTGTTTCTTTGCTCTCAAATCGTAGTTTCATGTCAATGTCTTGGATGTGATATCGAGCTGCGCTGTTCTGGCTCCTCGTCTCGGGATGTGCATCTCGCGCGGGGCATGGAGGGGCAGCACCTCGCGACATGACTCACATCTTGAAGTTGCCGCCAACAAAGAACTTGCGTGCCATTTTGAAGATGTTGAGAAGGTTTTAACGGTTTGACTAAACTGTAAGATATAATCGAGGTAGGTAACGTCGGGGAGCGGCAAGTATGTATCTTTGAAAGAAATACGAATGAGGATAGGAGATGAAGATGGGGGACTAAATCTGAGGAGGTTCCACATGTTGTCCAAAAGTTGCGCACGATTAGCGTCCCCGACTCCCAGAGTCCCAACAATGGAGTGGAGCGGAACGAACGACGTCTCCGTCACCGTTTCATACTGTGGGACATTCACGCGTGACGCGTCGTATGATCAGCTCGAAAAAACGGATCTTCCCTCACTCAACGCAGGCGCAGATCGGCAACAACTGAGCAAAATTGGCGTTTATTAAGTCGCTTGCGTTCCTCTACTCTTAAAAGTACTAGTACACGACGATTGAACAAGTACAAAAACTAGAAACACATGGGAGAGCCCTACACTCGATTTCGGAGCCGCGCTTCAAGTACGAATCACTTGGCAGACAGGATCAAGGAATCCTTTGCTCTCCGCCAATTGCATCACCACTTCAAGCCGGCCCGTAGGCTGGGAATTTGCCGTAGGAACCGTCGCAAGCTTCGGTTCTGAAATAGCCACCATCCTGGCCCGTCAACTCCGTACCATTTGGAGCAGTTATCTTGACAGACATGGCAACGTTGCCTCCCTTGTCTCCCCAGGCGATTCGCACGGGATAGTAGGTCCCCTTCTCCAGAAGCCTTACTGTCTGAGTTTCATCGCCAGGAGGAGGGATATAAGTCCGCTCGATATCGGCGTTGGCTCGAGTCCAGCCGCTGAAGGCGTTTTGGCCTAACCAGACGAGAGCGATATCATCGGCCTGTCCGAACGTAAAGGTGTAGTTGCCCGTTTCAGGTGCCAAGAGAAAGCCTTGGTGAATGACAGCGGCCTGATTTGTGCTAAGGGCCTGACCGTAGAGGTTTCTACGATCGTTGATAAGCAAGCTGTTGGTTCGGCCGTCGTGCTCTGGTTTCTGGCTCGCGAAGGACGTAGGGTCATATTCTGCAAACGGTGGTGACTTGACAGTTCTCCAAGTTCGCGGTCCTCGCCATTGTGCCCATTCAAAGCCAGGCTGTCCGCAAGTCGGCGGTTTCGGCTTGCATTGTCCATCTCCGCACAACTGGTCGGGGCCGCAGTCAGAGTCGATCGAGCAAGGGCTGCATTTCTGGTTCTTGCAGATCTGCGTCGCTTTGCAATCCGAGTTCTTGGTGCATTCTGGAGGAGGGTTTATCGTCGGGACGCACAATCCCTTGACACATTCGAGATTGGCATCCTCACAGTCTGCGTTGGCGGTGCAGGCTTCACATCTGTTATTCTTGCAGATCTGACCGTTGCACTCTCGGTTGTTTTGACAGCTGATGACCGCCTTGCATTTTTTATTCTCGCAAATCTGGTCTTTGCCGCAGTCCTCGTCGCGGATGCACTCGCCGCACTTTTCTTTGCACTGCATCTCCACCACGATCTGGGGGCTATTGGCACATTCGCCAAGGCCATCAATGTACTGCGTCGAGTTAGACTGAGAAACTGAAGGCTCATGAAAAAGCATCATTTAATGCTGAAGGGTTGGATAGTACCTTTTTGAAGCTGTCACACAAGTCAACTCTCAAGTCTGGGTCATCAATACCCGTTTCGCAACGCTGTGAGCATAGTTTCTGGCGAGAATGCATGTCAGTTGAAGCGGGCTTTTGCAAATGTTCTCTTGGTCTTCATACCTCGATATCTGAGGGTAAGTCGTCGAGATCACAATCACGTCGCATTGACTTGCATATCTTCCCCAGGACAAGAGTGGTATTTCGTCGGTACAGCAAGGATCTGGGCTGAGAGCCCTGAGCCATGACGCCATGAAGCGTGAGGGCAACAAGAATGTTGAGACGAAACAGCGATATTCCATTCATGATGTCAGTCAGGGAGATTCGAAATGATCAACTTCTTCTTCCTATGAGACCTGTGAGATCTTTGCTTTAAGATGGACAAATTCAGCTACAAAATCGTGGAGGTATTGCCTCCCTTTTAACCTCAAACTGTCTGCGCCATGTACATCCCCAATTTCATGGCCAAGGCAAGGTCACGCAGCGAGGACCTGCAGCCGAAGTGTGACTGCCAGATGATGCCACTAGTTCGTTTGTACATCGCCTAAAGAACATGTCCGAGATGGTTTTCATGCTCTTGGAACAGTATTACGCGGAAGAACGTTCTACGAGGATGACGGCCAGCAAGAATGGTTCATGATTGATCGAGATCTCGGTTGGGACCTGCAGCAAGCCAACTTGTTGTACAAGATCCTGTACTCGAACCTGCATCAGGGCACATCGATGTAACGACTTCATGTCCTGTCTTGCTGTGTATTTTCCTCGCCCGGCAAGACCCCAACTGGTAGTCGGCTTCGTGCGCTTTCGGTTGCCGAGACAATAAGAATGATCCAGAGAATGTGTCGCAAGATGATGCACAAAGAAGTATGACCCGAGATCCCACATCGCTCAAGCTAGTGAAACGCGGTTTGAAAAGTATAAGCGATGCTTTGGCAAACACTCGCATCCGGCGATGGGAATGCAGATGATAGTGGAAGCGAAACAGCATCGACAAAGATTGTCTGTGCCGTTTTTTAAAGCCATTGCTTCACGTCCATCATCGGACCGAGCTTCAGAAGAAGTAGCTAGCGCCTGCACTCGGAAGCGAATTGGTGACATTTGCATGAAACGTACGGCAGAGAGGAAACACGATAGGACCTCTACATGCTTGCGGTACCTGGGCTACCTGTGATGGGCAAAAGAAAAGGAAGATTGGAGGAATGAGTGAAAGCTCGGCCACCGGAGAAAAAAGTAAATTGTACCCATCACCATATTGTTACACACGACCGCGCCAGGAGTCGAACCTGGAATCTCTAGAGAGTTCGATTGATGGGGAACCGAAATCTAGCGCCTTAGCCATTAGGCCACGCGGCCGATACGAATTTGAGACGATAATGATGTATATGAATGTACACATCTTCCCTATGCCGCTGAAACAACTCAAATCGTGTTGATGTGGATGGAACCAGAGGCCTTTGCGGCACCAGAAATTGAAAAGTTACCCTGGCACGTCACTATCGATGGGTCTATCTAGAGTCAGAACGACATGAGATTACCTACTCTACCTGGTATCCTTCATTCGTGTTGTCCCAGAAGGTCCTCGGGCAGTTCATGGTGGTGGAAGCTGTGCGACTACTCCACGATTTTGATGATGGGAATTCCATCAAGGCCTTGTGATTTTTCAGGCAAATGACAAACCATCTAGAATCATCTGAAAAATCCAATTGGCTGGAGATTCATTTTCCGCCTCAACATGAATGAGACAGCATACATAGTCGTCATGCAGACAGGTGACAGACAGATGCTCCTCACGTACAGCTTTTGCCAGCTGAGAACAGGTGTATAAGTCACGCAACAGTCATCCCCGCTGTCGCCCAGCATTATAATCAACGCGTTTTGCACAAAAAAACAGATGCTCGGCCTTTCCATGTCCCCTCATTCCTTTGCCTCTATCGCTTTGCAGCTCATCAAGTCTGCAGTTTCCGTTGAAGGACAGAATCCACACTGCGCGAAGTTGAGAGATCTACATCTGATCACGTAAGTCAAGTACACTTCTACATTCAAACGCGGTCATTAATTTGCCTGTCTCTATTATAGGCACTCCTGCATGCGTTGAGAGAATGGCTTCGCCTACAGCAAAAAAACTACCAGTTCGAAACCCGGAGAACTTCTCCAAGGTCTGCAAAGAAATGAAGTCATGGATTCAACATGTGTCTCATGCTCCGGAGACCACCACGTCTCTTGAAAGTCTGCATCCCAAGTCAACAGCTGCGGGTTTTGAACCAGCAAAAGATAGTTCTGAATCGCTCGAACAGGAAGTCGCCAATGCAGGTAGACCCGCCAGCCTAACAGAAGAAGCTGGGAAAGCGGAAAACGGGAAGACCTGCCTTCCAGAGCTCCATGGAGGACCAGAAACTGAACTTACCGAACGCCCTCCGGCGTCAGAGAAAGTGTGCATCGAGCCAGCTTCAACGGCCTCTTCGCAAACTTCCCAACTGTCAGCCACTGTGGACATTTCCAAATATAGCCCTAACAGCGTATCTATTACACTCTCCGCAGTCAAAGGCTCATCGCCGAGACCATCAGAGAAAGCAAAGCACATACCACTGGGGCTTATTGGTGCAGCAGCGATTAATCCCGTCGGCAGAGAAACAAGGGCCTGCCTGGGAGACAAAGAATGTGGCGGTGATTGCTCATCACATTGTGGCAATGGAAGTTCCATGGCCTTTCCCAATTTTTCCGACAGAAGTGTTGCTGGTATCTCAAATTGCGTAAGTGATGAGGCAGCATGCGAGAATTGGCAGAGAGTTGCAAAGGTCCCCCATGATGACCCTGTGAAGTCATGGTTTGCCAAGTATATGACCTCACCGTCCTTGTTGGTTTCTAGCGACGAAATCAGCAATGCTGCCAACAGTCGCTGTGATATAAATCCTGACACAGGCCATTTTCTTACACCGGCCTGTCAGCCTGAAACTCTCCGATGTGTAACGGTGGGACCCTGTGAGGGCCATCAAGACATTTTATGGCGACAGATGAATATGACGTCAGAACTATACATCATGAAAGAGCGAAGAAGTCGCGAGAATATGGTCAACAGTATTCAGATGGCTATCGATCATGGGACTGGTTATCTCCGTTCGATGAGCAAGTCCGATCAAGCCTTGGCCAGAGCTGACTGCACTGTGCGCCCAGCGACTCAAATGGACTTCGCCGTTGTTGCGGAAGTTGTGAACGCAAATAAGGCGTCCGGTGAGGCTTACGACTGCGCAATGAGACCGCAGGACGACAAGAGCTTTGCTATGCGATCAGAGGACATTGCTCGTATCTGGGAAGCATGTCGGGCTGAAAAGAGGCCGTTCATCGTTGTTGAGCCAGCGGAGGAAGACTTATTGGACCGGTCAAAGTGGCCAAACCATTCCGAAATTGTTTATGAAGAGTTCGCCCGGTTTGTGGCAGAGCATCCAAGACCCTGCCTCGGTGTGGTCGGCTTTGCCTTCGTCACTGGCTCTCAGCCTGGCCTGAGCGATCGCGTTCGCCCAGAGGCTTGTTTTTCTGGACGTCTCGCCTTGATGGTACATCCGGATCACCGGCACAAGTTGTATGGCTCGGCTCTGCTAGACCGCATCATGACAACTATCATGCCCCTTTACAACAGCGTCGTCGACCACGAGTGGAACTGTGATGAGATGGAACTCAATGGGACTCGACAGTATACGCGTCTCCATGTCGAGCTGACTGAAGCTAACGACGGAGATGACACCCCTGGTAGAACCCATTTCTTGAAGAAATTTGGCTTTGAAGAAGTCGGACGCCTCAAAGACGTAGTCGCCACTGAGGATGGTCAACGAAACATGCATTGGCGAGATCTGGTGACTTGGGCCCGTGCAATCACGCCGGGTTCAAAGATCAGCGTTCGGCGATCAGTATAATGCGACAGGTACGCCGTCGATGTGAAGGCACGGATGGCTCAATAGTGTCTTGAAGCTGAATGGAATTTGAAGATGGAACGAAATCCGAAAAGCATGCTTGCAAAAAAAGACGAAGAGTATTCGTTGCTGATTGGATCAGGACGGGACGAACCGACGCGTTGATGCATACTTTGCAGGTCAGCGATCATGCGTTTGGGACAAATGATGAACGATCTACGAGTATATTTTGCGACAATGATACGCATTGAAAATTGAAGGAAAAAGATTTCGTTCTCAGTAGAAGCAGCGAAGTCTGGGAGCTTGACGGATACCTGTTCCTGCACAGCGTAATGGCTCCATATGACGCGATCGAGGCTGGGAGGCGATTTGCCGTGCTGGAGAAAGATGTGTTGACGCAGCCTCAGCTCGCCACTATCTTGAGTAGAGATCGCTGAAGTTTGTTTATGATAGTCCTCGACGAAAAATTGAATATCACTAGCTATATGTTTGTGTGCATTGTCGCGAGATACTTGAGTGCAAAAAATGAAGAAATGGGTTGCTTCGTTATGGGGTGTGTGCATTGTAGTCACTCGTGAGCCAAGCGTATCACGTGTGGGAAAATGTTGCCGACAACGAACGGCACCTTTTGTCACGGCGCACGCACTACCAGTGCATGACTACCTGACACAAACTTGGAGATGTTCCTTCACGAAGCCACGCGATAGAATTGTGGATCACAGCTGCACAACAATCGCCATGTTGTCCATTTTGCGGAAAGCTCGTCTCAAGGACAAGGAGATGAGAATCCTGATGCTGTGTGTTGTGCCCCTACTCTAAAAGAGCAAATAGGCCGTCATAACTAATAAGGTGCCAAGGGGTCTTGATAATGCGGGCAAAACCACTATTGTCAAGAAAATCATGGGCGAAGATGTCCACACAGTTAGCCCGACACTCGGTTTCATCATTAAGACCATCGACTACGATGGGTACGTCCAAACATTCATTTCGTTCATATGCCTCTGCTTACCTTATCACTTTAGATACAAGTTGAATATCTGTTAGCTACACGCTTCATCAATGGAAAGGATAGAGAGACAAGCCATTACTGACAAGGATAGGGGACGTGGGCGGCCAAAAGACGCTGCGATCATATTGGCGTAATTACTTCGAGAAGACAGACGCCTTGATCTGGGTGGTCGATGCTACCGATCGTCTCCGCATCCAAGACTGCAAAGAGGAACTGCACGGACTACTTCTGGAAGAGGTATGTTGTGATGCGACAGTCGAGAGGTTCGGCCTCTGAAGCTGTGTGCAAAACACGATATTGACCATTTCGTAGCGCTTGTCTGGAGCAAGCTTGCTCATCTTCTCGAATAAAACTGATGTCGAAGGATGCATGGATGAGCATGATATTCGAACGGTGAGGACCTGGCCAGCTGTGGGCGCTCCTGTTGCCTGCAGAAATCATCGTGCTGATACTAGAATAACCAGGCATTGAAATTAGATGAAATTCGTTCGCATCAATGGCATATTCTACGATGCAGTGCTATGACTGGAAAGAATCTACAAGAGGGCCTCGCTTGGGTTGTGGCAGATGCGAAAAAGAGGCTATTTCTCTATTGAACCCAGTATAAGCGCGCCACCAGCGTTGAAATGTATTTGGCGGTCGATGACCAGATCAACTTCCACCGCGGGAAGATGTCGGTACAAGAGGGTTGGTTCGCGAGGCGCCCCATTGACACAATCCGTGCTGAACTTGGCACATCTAATGATCAAAGAACCATATAAAACGTAAGTCTCGGCCGTGACGCAGCAGGCGGACGGCCACAGACCCAACTAACACAAGATCAACATAATATGTATGACTTTACTGCCGATAGCGAAGGGATGATGAGGGTTCAGTCGTCATCAAGTTCGCACATCTTGCGCCAAAGCATCGTCCATGACGAAATCGTTGGTCGCTCGTTGGGCTGTCTGGGCAGGGGGGCCGAGCAGGCGCAGCTGAGAAGCCAGAGATTGATTCGAGTTGCTCGGAGACCACCTGCGAGAGCTTGGACAGCCTTGAAAACCCAATGGTATGGAACGATGGCGGTGAAATTCTTGGGCAGAAACGCATGGCGGCTAAATCCTAAACGAAGTGGATGTACATAGCCTTCGAGATCAATGGGACACGAGCGCTCGTAGCCTATTACGCTTTTGCTTTCGTCTGGCAACCTGGTATAGAGCGATTCCGTGGCAACAAGCACCTCCAGGCCAGTCAAAAACAACATACTACCGAATTCGGGCTATGGAAGAAGTGAATTTAGCTGACTATTGGCCATTGCCTTGACAAGTTACGCGACTGCGCCGCTGTAGATATCCTCCTAGTCGGCGTGGCGCGTCGCGCATCGGTATTGCCTCGAGCCCTGCGCGATAATTGTTTACCTTTCTGCTTTGCTTGCCGTTGTAAGGCTTCCATGCAAATCAGGTTTTCAATCAAGAGTTGAATCAAACCTCATTTTCAATTGTTGCAAGTGGCTCGCTGTGGACCCTAGTAAGTTGTGAACTTGTGAGTCTGTGACTGCATTTGCTGCCTGGTTTTCGCGTTTTTAATTTTCTTCGAAAACCGTTGAATTCACCTGTGCCATTCGTCATCTGTGGATACCGCGCTTGTTTGGCATTGTTCCCCCTCCTCCCTCTTCCCAACTAATAAGGCTGCCCGAAATGTAAACATCGGACATTCTCCCCACCTCCAGAAGTCCGTCTGCTTCGTACTCGAGCATTGATGGCGGCACAGCTTGGCGCGACTTTGCCCACGTTAACGTTCTGACTCAGTGCTCACTACGCGCCCTCACTTCACCTTGTTGTTACACACTTGGCTCGCGCGTTTATACTATGAACAGTTGATCCTTAACCTATTGTACGAACTACCCCAATTTGTTGCGTAGCCACGAAACTACAAAGACGAGTTATGTCCGACGAGGTCTCCCAATTTCTCGAGCAGGTCGAACGTCTGCGCGGCCAGCAGATTGAAGATGATGCAGCTCGCGCTCGCGAGAGAGAGGAGTTCCTCGCGGCCAAACGAGAGCGCCAAGCTCGAAGAGAAGGTCAGTTGCCCAAACCCGTCGCCATACTCCTTGAGATGGGGTATCTGGAGAGGCACTGGCCTGCGAGAAAAGTGTATATCATTTTCGTCCGTGATGGATAGGCTACTATCGTCGCAAGCCGTCCAAGGAGCGGATATAGTTCCTGCTAAGTCACTGGCCAAATTTGGCACGCGACATCGTCAACTTTGACACCTTGTATGAAGCTAATGCCTCGTCTTTAATCTTTAGAGCGCGCCAGGTCAATTTCTCCACAGAAATCGTCACCCGTGAACACGCCGTCACCGCGATCGAATCGTCAGAGTTTACACGCCGTCGATGCTGTCCGATTGGGTTCCCCAAGCAGGAAAGATCGCGAGCTGTCTGACGCTTCGCCTGCCGACCTTGACGAGCCGATATCATCACATAACCTGCCCATTCGAGAGAAACAAGCCTCTGCCGAAACAGACGATATACATGCTGCAACCCCGACGCCTCTAGCCCGTACATCTACGCTTTCGTGGCAGAGACGGCCCGCTTCCCGAGGCGGTGCCCGGCCGCTGAGCATGGTCGCGGCCCAAAATGCGACCCAGAGATCTCTCACAGAATTGCAGCGTCCAGCATCGGCCAAGGAGGAAGGATTCTCCAAGGACCAAATCACTGGAGCTCTGGATTCCAAAGACTTGTCTAAGTTTCGACAAACGCCGGAACTGGGGCAGGAGTCAGCCGCTTCTAGGCGCACGAAGGGAGAGGATGGGAACAGACCAGATACGCCATCCGTCAGCGACGAGTTGCCAGACATGCCAGCTGCGGATGCGAATAAGGATTCTCAGATAAAGCATGATGCGAAAGAGTCGCATCACTCGAAGCTTGCCTCTCCCGTCACATTCAAGCCAGTACCTGTTGATTGCTCATCTGAGGACACACATCGAGCTCAAGATATTCTGACTATATCTGGCAGGTCATCACCCGCACGGTCACCTTCGCCTACAAAGGGATTGGGCGGGTTTGTCCAGAGCGCAATGATGAAGCGCAGTGATAGTGTCAAGCGATGGAGTGTTACTAGCCCTCCCGGTCTGACGCGAGCTGATTCTGTCGCTGCAGCGAGGGGAACTCATGAGAGATCATCCATACCAGTGGGCGCTCGTCAACTAAATACGGGCCGAGGCAGCTCGACGACTCCCACGTCAAGCAGACCTACGTCGCGTCATAGCGACAAACCGGCTGAGCTAAAACTTTCAAGCAAAAACACCGCGGGTAATATCGACCGAGACAATGAGCAAGATGAAGAGGTCCCTAGCACCCCGATGAGCCCATTCAAACCTACGGATCCTCGACGCTGGAGTCCGACCAAGTCGAGTTGGCTGGAAAGTGCATTAAATAGGCCCGAGTCCCCCAAGCCGATCACATCACCGACACAACCCACGTGGAGAGAGAAGGCTGCTATGGAGTCTAATCGTCCGACATCTTATTCACACAAGCATCAAGTTAGTATTGGAGGGCTTTTGCGACAGTCGGCCCTGGGCAATGTGGCCAAGTCCAACCCGACTGGCCTCGGTGGCATTTACTCACCGCCTCCAAATGCGAATCGACCCGCATATGGCCATGGTTCAAAACCCAGCATTTCGCGGAAGGAATCGGACCCTGAACCTTCCCAACACACTGATTCTGACATACTTCCGGACCAAGCACAAACTCCTGTTGAGCAATCGACAGCCGCAGAAACGGCAGAAACTGCCAAGCGAACGCCCGCCATGAGTCCCCCTCCAGTCAACCCCAAAACACAAAACCCGGCCACTAAGGACTTTAGATCACATCTGAGGCAACGCACTGCCGAAAGGGAGGCTCCAAAGTCTGATGAACCGGAATTCAAGAATGTTTTTGGTAATCTGCGGAGGACGAAGACGCAGAATTTCGTTGCACCAGATGAATTAAAGGACAACATCCTCCGCGGCAAAGCCGGTTTACACAACACAGATGGCCCAAAGAAGAGTGAGAAAAGAGACGACTTTAGAGACGCTATCTTGAAAAAGAAGGCAGACTTCAAGGCTGCTCAAGCAGAAGGCCGAGGGGTGACAAAGTCTTCGAGCGATACGTCGGAAAAAGCAGTCCCCGAAGGTATAGCAAGAAGAGCGACTCTGGTCAGTAAATCAGTCGCCCCCACGTTACCGGAAAGTCCAACTACTGCGGCGCCTTTGAAGAAGGTCGATCCGCCGAAGCCAACCCCAGAGCTTAAAAGTGTACTCAGCACGTCAGCTTCCTCACCAAAATCTCCCGTCTCGACACAACCTCTCCCTCAAGGCAAGAGTTCAAACACAGAAAATTCCAGCCCCATCTCAACTGGACCTCGGGCGGCAGAAGCCAAAGATGCTGAAAACGGAGCGCCGTCAAACTTGCAAAAGGAAACCAGCGCGCCATCCAAGTTCCCGACGCAAGGTCGAGTGGGAGCTGTAAGCGGTAAACTGGCCGACCGATTCAATCCAGCGCTGGCCGGATTGTTGGCAAAGGGACCGCCCAGCAAGTCCCCCATCGGCGGGCGAGGGGCTGATGTTTCTGGAGGAAGTGCCCCGTCGGGAGCTGTCGTATCGACCGAGCCGCCAGTCTCTGGCCCTCAACTAACGCATATGACCAAGAACCGAGCTCGTGGTCCAAGAAGGAAAGCTCCCACGACTTCAACAGCAACGGCATCTCCTGTTCCTACTGGACATGTCGCAAACGCGTCAGAATCGATGATGGATTCAGAGATCGCACCGCCGACGGTGGGTCCTGAGTCTGAAGAGTCTGCTGATCGGCCACAGGCTGAGATGACTGATGCTGTTACAATGCCTCCGCTGCAGAAGGAAAATCCAGCTAGTCCGTCCATCCAGGACCAGGTTGCTTCCGAGGCATCTACACGGAGCAACGCATCTTCAAGCCCAAGGTCTAAACCTGCCGGGCTTACATTGCCCTCTGAGCCTGCAACACAAGCCCGTCCAACGTCCTGGGAACGGTCTCAGGCTGCGGGGCCGAGGGCTTCTACTCCGACCTCTCCTACAAAGACTGATCGACAGCTCGAAAGTGACGGCCCTCCATCGCCGTCGCCGAAGAAGCTGGATGTCAAGCGAATGTCACGATTTTTCGACGGAGCACCTGCGTACAACGTAGACCAGGAGCTGCAGCCAACACGGCCGAGGTCACCAACCAAGGTTACCGAACCAACCTCGCCAACGAAGAGTGACCGAGATTCGCTTCCATCCATGAGGGCTGCGTCCCCTCGATTTGGCGGTCGATCGTCGCCTACAGTGAAGCCATCATTTGACGAGCCTACGACCCCTCGTGCTCTCAACAGGCGAAGCAGGCCTATGTCTGGCTTATCCATGGAGGGTACGAAATCACCGCTTGCCATGGCCTCACCAGTACGCTCGCCCACCAAACAAGCGAACGAGGTCTCGGCCGTTTTGTCGGACATCTTTGGACCCCCGCAAGCGAGACAAGCGATGAAGTTTGACCCGGCCCAGATTCTGATGGACCGGCCACAGACTTGCAGTGATCAGATTACAAGTCTCGGCCTTCAAATGTTCCAGATTCTCGGCGACGGAAAGAAGCTGCCTGTCGCGCCGCAGCATGAGCGCGTTCTATTCGACGAGGAAATGTATGTTTGCGCGCACAACTTTGCCAATCGATCCGGCAAGAAGGTGTTTGAGGTCTACTTTTGGGTAGGCGATGAGGTACCAGAGTCATCAGCTGAAGACGCGCAACTCTTTGTGCAACGTGAGGCTCGCTCATTGGGGGGCAAACTCGTCAAACTCCGGCAGGGCAAGGAATCGGCCGAGTTTGTGCAAGCGCTCGGCGGGGTCATCATGGTGAGGAAGGGGTCCAGTAATAAGTATGACTCGCTTGCGCCCAACATGCTCTGTGGCAGACGGTACCTGGGACAAGTCGCGTTTGACGCAGTGGACTACAGTCCGGCGAACCTGTGCACCGGATTCACATATCTCCTCAGTAAGGGGGGGAACTGTTACCTGTGGAAGGGCAAGGGCAGTGATGTGACCGAGGTTAGCTGTGCAAGGCTCGTCGGCATGGATCTCACCCTGACGGGGGAGTTGATTGAATGTGAGGACGGCAGCGAGCCGGCCTCGTTTTGGCAACTCTTTGATGACAAGGCTTCGAGGCCTCACTCTGCTGATCATTGGCGTCTCAAGCCAAGCTACGATAAATACTGCAGTCGACTATTCTGCTCAGATGCAGAGTCGCGCCAGCAGGTATGTCTTCATCAAGCATTTCCCCTTTAACTCCCCTCCCCTCTCCCCTTCCTCTCTCTCTTTTCTGTCCCTTTGTCATGATTGTTCCCAGGGGGCGTTCTACATTGTTGGCCACAGGGTGCCCGAAATCGACAGTCCTAACCCTCTTGCAACAGATCTTCGAAATCAGCCCCTTTAACCAAGCAGACCTCTCCTCCGCAAGCATATACATCCTCGACGCCTTCTTCGAAATCTACATCATCGTCGGATCCCGCGCAAACTCCCAATACGCCTCCTTCCGCAACGCCCTCGATTTTGCGCAAGAGTACGCCATTCTCGCCTCCGGCATGGAAGACCGGCCTTTTGTGCCCATCTCGACGGTCGTGTTGGAAGGAATCCCGCGGGACTTGAAGCGCGTGTTTCGCAAGTGGGATGATGGGAAGAGTCCTACCGTGACGAATCCTGCGGGGTCTGGGTCTGGGCTTAGGAGGGGGAGGAGCTTGCGCGTGGTGACGCTGACGCAGGCGTTGCAGGCGTTGGCTGAGTGAGTTGGAGAGGGAAGTGATGGTGGCTGTGGATGAAGGAGGTTGGGTGCTTCGTGCTGATGTTGGTGTTGGAGAGGAAAGTTGCGCCTTGTATATATCATGCGCTTGATGGGGGGGGGAGGCAACTTGTGCTGCTTTTTTAGGGGTCCATCTTCCGGTCGGGCTCACTTTTTTTTCTGATGAGGGGGCTGTTACTTCATTGTTGCAAAAGCATGGGTGTCTCTTTTTCTTCTTTTTCTTTTTGGAGTTTTGTACAAGGCATGTATAGAAGGGAATGTTTCATATGATAGCTACGCGTATTGAATGTACGTTTTTGCTCTGCAGCTAATGGTCTTCATACCAAGAAGAAACCACATGCACACATTATGTATTTACAAAAGAGCCAGAGAGACTCATTACCCGAGTTCAAAAGTCGCATTTGCTTCGAAATTGGACCTTGGGGTTTTACTTCTTTCTATAGAAGGGGTATCTAATTCAAAAAAAACAAAAAATGCATGCTGCGTGTATTTTTGCACAGGGCCGTACGAGCGATGAAATGATACCTTGCGCCAGTCCATGTGTTTCATGTTTGCGCCTGCCTTCTCTTCTTCTGGTGTCTGTGGCACTTCTGCCGCGATCATTCCCGAGTGTGAAATTTCTGTTCGCATCTTCGTCTATGGAGTGGCTCTTCTGGCATCTAGGGACAGACACACACAACAACCAAGGGCGTGTTCACTCGTACATGTTTGATGGAGTCAGAGGGGTTTGCTTTCGGATTCGTCTGCTTGCTTGATTGCTTGCTGGGCTATGCATGGGGGGCGGCCGATCGTTGTTTTTATTTTGGGCTTGTTTTTAAGAGCCTGATTCAGGTCAGGGGCCGAGGGTGTGGCCGATGGATTTTGTTTTATTTAGGTGTGACGTCGACTGAGGAGCTTGCAGCGGCGTAGTGATTATTTGAAGACGCGGCGGAGACGGGCATAGGGCGGCCGTGGGCCTTGGATGTCAGGGCCAAAAGTTCTCTCAGCATGAGGTCGCGCGTAGTGCGTGTGAGTTCGTCGACGTCGGCGGCCGTGAGGCCCTTCGTGGGAATGGGTTCCAAGACTAGAGAAGGAGACAAAAGACGTTCGGTTAGCGATAGCGGCCAAGAGGTCGGTGTGGCAATGAAGATGGAGGAGTGTTTTACCTTTCACGGGGATTCGACCAGAGCGGAACACCATGGTCTTGAGATGAAGAATGTGGCTGTAATTGGCGACGACGCAAGGCACAATTGGCACGCCAGCCTGAACGGCAAGATGGAACGCGCCCTTCTTGAAAGGCAGCAAGACAGGGTCCTTGGCGTAGCTGCGGGTTCCTTCCGGGAACATGTAGACGCTCTGGCGCTTCATCTGAATCTCCCTGGCGGCTCCAGCCATGGCGTCCCGCGCATCCTTGGAGTTCTTGCGATCGATAAAGATGGAACCGCTCAGGCGCATAAACCATCCCAGGAAGGGAATCTTCTTGAGATCCGATTTGGCAGTGACGCTGCACCACTTGGGGAACAGGGCGCCGAGCATAAGGACGTCCAGCTCCGTCTGGTGATTGCCAATGAAGACGGCCGGCCGAACGGTGCCGAGTATATTGCCAGGGTCGTCAATCTCGAAGACAATGCCCGTCGTCAGAGCCATGGCGTAGTGGAACGCGCGGGCGGTAACCCATTGCGAAATACCTTGCTTGCCAATGACGGTGAAGAGCACGGAGGCGACGACACCAAAGATGGCACACACGAGCAGCGACACATATGAGGCCAGGGCGCGGGCAATGAAGCTGGCCTTGGGGGCAACGAAGGACACCATGTAGAAGAAGACGGTGATAGCGACGTAGCCCAGAAGGACTTTGAGGGCAAAATCTACCACGGACATGTTGAGGAACCCGGCGGGGGTGGTGGTATATATGCGTCTCGGTGGTCGTAGTAGAGCCGGACTTCTTTCTCCTCAGCCTTGGCGCTTCTCCCTTGTCGCGTAATGTCGTTAGAACGTTGGATCCGAGTTTGTGGGAAAATCAAGTTAAACGCGAGAAAGAAAAAGGACGCCGGAAAGTGGCGTTCAGGAGGATGCTGGAAAATCCTCTGGCGTCGAGCGGGCGAGTGGTCGGCGGTCGAGACACGTGCCAAAGAGAAAATCTAGAAAAGCAGGTACACGCAAACAAGAGAGAGAGGAAAAAGACGACCGCTGAAGATCATTTATTGCTGCGGACGATGCATTCTCGAGGGCCGAAGAGTAACGGGCGGCGTGCGGCGTACGGGCGTGGAAGTTGGATGGGTTGTCGTGAAGTACATATGTATGTAGTCGGGAACCTAGAAGAGAAAGGGTTTCATTGGGGTGCCGCTAGTACCTAGGTCCTAGGTACCTATGTATGTAGGGACCTAAATAGGTACGGTAGGGAATACGGTAGGGGGTTGGGTCCGTTCGGCGTTGGGATGATACGGGGCTCGGGGTTTGGGGGCCACAGTGGGCGTTTTGCCTATGTACCTCCTAAACTGCTGCCTGAGACGACAACGTGAATCCGCTGAGACTGCCCCTGCTCTGGGGCTGCATCATCCCCCGCCTCAACCGCATGCGCACGGCCCATCATCTCCATACCTTGCATCGGGCCATCGGCACATGATAACATCACCACATCTACAGTTCTGCGTCTGGTAACTTGCGTCACTTGCGTCACTTGCGTCACTCGGCCCATTTATCCCGCGCGCGCACATCTGCCTGCTTAATCCATTGCTTCCAGATTGGCTCTCTTTCTCTCCCCAACGGGAGTGTCGGCTGCCGGCTACCAACTGCAGCTATCTCCACGGCTTTAACTGAAGGTGTTCATTTGCCTCGTCGCCAAATAGATCATGACCCCTTCTTCGTAAAACCTGCTTGCCGCCGTTGCTAGGACAGACTCATACCATCACCAATGGCTTCCTTGCGCAGAAACCAATCCACAGCCAAGCGCCACTCCTCCCTCTCGCCGTCCCTGCCTCCTAATTCCAACGTCGAGCCGCCTCCCATAGCCGCCCTCTTCCTCATCGACTTCGATGTCAAGGCCGGGTACACCATCACATGGAGGCGAGCTGTACCCAGTGTCGAACTCGACGGTCGCGTCGAATACAAATCGCTTCCTTCCGGCCTGCACACCGTGCGCGACGATCTGATCTACTTTGTCGACGGCGCCCATGCTGGCCTCAGTGCATTTGTCAATGAGCCGTGCCAAGAGGAGGAGGCTAGGCATGCGCGCATGATTGCTGTAGGTGTTCTTGTGCCTTTAAGCTATGGGCGACTAGGCAGGGCCTGGAGGCATGCCGAAAAGCTGAAGGAATTGGCAGCGTAAGTCGACTTTCTCTCAACACGTACTCGAGCACATGCCGAAACGCACAGTATACCCATACAGCCGTCACGTACTTACAAGCTCGAGCCGTGTGGAATGACAGTCAGCTAGCAAAAGATCGCAATCGAATCGATAGCTTGGAGCAGTATTGGGACACCAACAAAGACGGCCATGATGAGGACGAGAGCACGCAGAACCCAGCTCATATCCCTGACACTCCTCCCCTGGAGCCAACAAGGGATGGAAGGAGACGCTCTGCCTCTGACGGCATCGCTTTAATTCCACACGAGCACAAGCTTTCCCCGTATCATCCGGCGTGGAGCTTGGTGAACCTGCTGGACAAGTTCGGGCCTCTCATATTCCCTATCCAGAGAGCAGCATTGCTCCGCAAGCGTATTTTGATTTCTTGTCATGCGCCGGTCCATGAGGTCTGCGACTTTGGTAAGCTTATGGACCAAGTCTCAAATATACCGCTCCTGTCTAATGCTTGTATTGTCCCTTAGTGTACAACATATCTATTCTCTCCAATATACCCTTGTCTGTTGCCGACAGACTGCCCGCCCCCTCACCGACCTCTCGCCTACGCCCCTTATTCACCATTGGAGTTCACGACATACCATTTTTGATGGACGACTTGGAAGCCCACAAGCGCCGACAAGACGGGCTAGCAGATCCTGAAGACGAAGCCGGGTCCGGCTGGATCGCCTGCACCACAGACAGCATCCTCGCCATGAAAGACACTCTGTGGGACATGCTCATCACCATGCCACCAAATAATACAACTCACGCCTCACCCTCCCTCTCTTCCTCCTCCCCCTCCTCATCATCGTCACCGACTCACCTGCATGACGCTCATCCGGACAAAGCTTGGCCCACAGTCGAATACCCCCGCGGCACGCCCGTGAAGGCCACCCAACGCGACTCTCGGCGCTTCAATGCCCTTAGAACTGGTCTCCTGCGCCTCGCCACATCCACGTCGGACCCGGAACCAGACTCACCGCGCTCTGAATCATCTTCCGTGCGCCCCTCTACAAGCCGCTCCCACTGCATTGTCAAAGACGAGCGAGACGAGACTACGGACGCCCTGATCGAGCCCATCACCTGGACAGCCCTCGCCTATAATGGATACATGTGGTGGGCCTCTGCCGGCGAGCAGCTCCGGTCCGAGCAACAAGAAGAAGCCTTCCAAGACGCCGCCCTCCTCGCAGACCTCGCCCCCTCACCTCAACATTCACCCATATCCCTCCCCCGCTCATCATCCCGTGAGCTCGCCTCCGAATCGCTCTCATCTCTTGCAGCCCGCCACGGAGGCGCGTGCAGTACCAGCAGCGGCACGCCCGAAGCCCGCACCGAGCTCGCCATCATAGCCTACTTCCACCGCCTCACCACTCAGATGCTCTCCGTGCTCCTAGACCTCGTAGACAGCGCAGACGAAGCCTACCCTTCTTCGTACCGTGACGAAGATGATGCCGACTCAGGAGGCGAAGACGAAGACGAAGACGAAGCGCTTTTGAGAGACGGATCTGAGGATCGTTTTGAGGACAGGGCCATCACGGTGGATAGTCGTGGGCTTGAAACGATGGGGTTAGATGTGTGGAGTGCCACGGATGGGAGCTTTGTGCAGGATTTAATGGGAGTATATTTTGGGAGGGGGGCTCGGATTGAAGGGAAGGGGGTGGAGATATGTGGAGTGAGAGTGTGTTGATGCCAGATGGTGTCGAGATGTGATATGATATATTTCTCAACGTACTAATATGGAAGAGGAGGACTGAGGGAGATCGGGGATGAGAACACGGTGTAAAGGATGCGCCACCGCAATATATATATATATACATGATTGGACTTGTGTCTTGGAGATATGGAGTTGCGGACTGGAAGAATGAGGCGTTTAGATGGCTCGCTTTGGTTGATGAATTAGGTAGGTATACATACACTATCGCTGTATGTACTACGAAGGCGAACTTTATTCCCATGGATACGTGATCCATGTGCGTTAATAATGGGATGTAATTGCGTTTCGTCGGGGGGCTATCACCTGTTTGTTATGTGACTCTCGATTCTGTCTCATGTATCGGCTTACTTTCCCAGTCCTGGAAATCTGATCTCATGTATATATATATATGTTTCACAGGGAATCAACTCCGCCAATGGGACGCGGGTCGATGATGCGGCGTTGATACTTGGTATATTCGCCGGACACCAAATTACAGACATAATATCTAGGTTATGAGACTGATAAGTCAACATCTGACACCAGACATACCTACATCTAGAAGCAATCTACCTCACGAGTTACGGCCCATTCCGAACCGGCCTCTTCAACCACTGCACCCGCCAGACAACATGACATGCTCGCTCCATCATGCAAGTCGACTTGCCTTCACATACATACACAAACGTAAACAACAACCCCAGCATCGTTGATTTTTTTCATCTTTTTTTCAGTAAAGATATAAACAGTGTCCCGCGAGGCTACGGCTACATACGGCACCTCCGCCTTTTCCCCATCTGAACCTCCCCTCCCGCTTCTGCTTCTGCTTTTCCCGCTTCCTCACCCCGCTACCCCAGCCACATTGCGCGTTGCGGGATGTACATACCAGACGGCAAAAGCTTCAACGACAGGAAAGGGCAAAGCAAATGTACATACAACCTCTCCTTTCCAAAAAGAAAAAGAAGACAGACATTAGGAAAAGAAAAAGTTACAAGAAACAAACACAAACAAACTCTTATGACTCGTCCTCAGTGTCCGTGTTTGTATCACTTGTATCATCCTCTTCTTCATCCGTGCCACTCTCATCATCAGAGTCATCTGATGGCCGGCGTCTCGACTGCGGTGCTTGGCCCGTCTTGAGGGCGTGCATTTGCCCAGCAATGGAATCTACTCCGTTTTCATTAGTGGGATATTCATTCTAAATCTTGACTTGTCTGAATGGACTGGCAGATGAATTTTGAGCTGGAAAGGGGGTCTTGTGCAGCGCTTACCTTCGTCGGGTTCGGAAATGTCGTCCGCAACATCCATTTCGACTGCCTTGGCAGCCTCTTCCACCACAAGGGTAACCTGCATCTTGGTGTCGAAGCCGACGTACGAGTCGCAGATGACGTGCATGACAAAGGTGTAGTGACCGGCTTGCGGGGGCGCAGCGAACTGCGCCTTGAGGGTCTGCATGTTGAACGTGGGCTTGCCCTGCTCGTCGAACATGGGCAAGTCGAAGCGGTCAAAGACAAAGGGGGGGACTGCCATCTTGCCCTGCTTCGAATCACTCAGGAAGGCATACCATTTCGGGGTGTGATCACGGGCGTAGTGCGGAGCGAAAGCCAATGGGGGCAGAATGCTCTGCTCCTCGACTGACATTGGTTTGCCGTCAGCGCCCGTGATGGTCTTGTTCTTGCGACCTGTAAGAGCATCGAGATCGTCCTCGGCGGGGTCCACGTCCTCGAGGTCCTGCTCATTGACAGCGGGAACCTTTTCGGTACCAGGAGGGATGAAGCGGCCCTTGATGACGAGGGTGACCAACGAGGATGGGATGATGACGCGCTCGCCAGTGACCTTGAAGAAGGCCTTGGCAACACGGAGATACGGCAGCTGCTTGGCGACACTGACGCACGTCTTGTACTCTTCTTCATTAAGCAAGCCCTTGCCAACGGCGAGCTTACGTCTCTGATCATCAGAAAGATCCATAAACTGTTGAACCGTCATGCGAAGCTTAGAGTCGCCCTCAACGGCAGCAGCAATGCGTGGTGTGAAATGGGGCAGTTGAAGCAGAGGTGATGCCTTGGGTGATAGAGCCTGGATGATGTGCTGATTGGCGAGGAAAGAACCAGAAATAGGAGTGATGTTGCCGAAAGAGAGAGCGATGGCGGCGAAGGACTGGTTGAGAGCTCGAGCAATAGGGGCAATATCGTACTTGGCCTTGGTGAGTGCGGCGTCATCGAGCTCGACGCGGCCGAGATAAGCCCACAGAAGACCCAGAACCTTGCGGCGGACAGTGCCGTCCAGATCCTCAAGTCTCTCCTTGTCCTTGATCGTGAAACCAGCAGCAAAGGGTGACACCTCGCCTTCCGCGGTGATTCGTGACTCGAGCTTGGAAAGCCCGGAATCGGCCAGATCGCCCTTGAGTATACTGTCGTATTCCTTGCCAGCGCTCAGTGCCCAGATGATGCCAGACTCATCCATATCCTCATCATACTGGCGAAACAGGTTGTTGGCGCTCTCCATGAGAACACCCTCCTTGGATCGCTTCTTGGTTCCGTACCACCATGAGCCCACCAGGTAGGGAAGCAAGACGCCGAGGAGTCCTGTGTAAAGCAAAACGAGATACTTGCCGTTTCCATCCGATACAATGAACCTGGGTAGAGCTATGCCAATGCTGAAGCTCTGCTTGCCATCAGGGTGGCCAAACTGGATGTAGTTGTTGCGCACATCCTCGTCGGTCAAAGCCTGGTATGCCTTGGTAATTTCCACGTAACGGTTGTTGAGAGTCTCCACGGTCTCATTCTTGGCGGCATCGGGCCTGACCTTGTCCGGATGGAACTTAAGCGACAAACGCTTGTAATGTGACTTGATTTGTTTTTCAGTGTACGACTACACGCAAACGCTGTTAGCTATGTCGTCAAATTCATGCCCAATATCAAGCAAGCCTCATTCGCTGACACGGGAAGGGAAAGGCTAGGAGGCAGTTTGGGCGCATACTTCTGAGATGCCGAGAATGCTGTAGGGGTTCCAGATCTTGTTCACAATGGGCTCTGTGGTCATGATCAGGTATCCCATGAAGCCCATGAGAGCCCAGCCGGCAATCGCGACGAGAGCACGCTTAATCTTCCGTTGTTTCCTCTTCTGTTTCGCCCGCAATGATACTACCACATCATCGTGTTGGATCTTGTAGTCGGTCTTGATTCGGGGGGCAAGGTGCGAATCGTCCTTGTTGGATTGCAGCAAGCTGTACGTTACAGGCAGTGTGACGAGGCCCGTCAACGTGAGGATGAAGAACGGGAAGAATTGGGCCTACAGTAAAACCAGTTGCGTCGTTAGCCAAAAAAGACATGTCCCAAAATTCAACGCGAAGCATCCAGGGCCGAGGTCAGACAGCAATCAGAAAGCAATGTCAACAGAACCAACAGAGCGCCATTGTCGTCATTTACCTCATCATCGTATGAGTAGTCGGAGCTCATAGTGGCATAAAAGGCCGGGCAGGGCTAAGCCTGCTGCGTCTGGCAGGGTGGAATGTCGGCGTATCAAAGTCGACTAGAGACGAGGCAATCTGGCAAGTCCGTATATTTCGCAGGACAACTTTTTCCGCCCGATTGGTAGGCAATGCGCACGCTCGTTGGAAGCACGAAAGTCAAGCGATGCCGAGGGAGCGACGTGATGTCTCCTTGCGAATCACAAATAGAAGACAGAAGGAGAAGAAAAAAGAGTGCCCTTAATGCAACGCGACCATGGCATGGATAGCAGCCAGCATTGGGAGATGATGTTAATGGTGTCCTTTGGAAGGGTCGGCGGTGGGATTATCCGTGCCAAGCCTACATCTGCGCCCCCGCGGCGTCCCGGGGTACAATCTACACGTCTTAGAAGTTAGCGGTGCTTCGCGCGTTGCCGCCACCGTGTTCAGTTCACCAGTGGGGTAACAGGTACATACTGTACTACCTCCTAAGTTACCAGATACCTACTAGCAACCGTAGCATGGGGCGGACTCCACGCGTTGTCCACGGCTGATCTCAGCGTGATGATGAGGTCTTCGTACGACAGCAGAAACGATACATTTGAACCAATTTACACAACCTGAAAAAGCAGCAAACCTACACCCGGCAAGCTTCCCATGTATGTCCCAGCGAAGACGATGATTCTCACTCCGTTCACTCAACATGAGAAAGAACTCAACTCTTCCACCCATCCACAGTCTCATTCTCCAGACTCCAAACCACCGCCGAACCCCATTATCAAAGTGTCCAACAACAATCGGTGAATTGCGCCATGCTGTTCTACAAATGTATGTATTCCTTGTCTAAGAATGAATAGAAAAAAAAATTAGATACAGGCCAGCGCGCTTCCCAAGACCCAGGCACAGAAACAAACCCAAACAAATCTATATCTCACGCTCACTGCGTGCGCTGTAAAACCCCCCAAGCAGGATAAGGCAAACCATGAAAAGAATGAAAAAAAGCACATCCCACAGCGGTTTGCAAAATCAAAACACCAAAACCCATCCCCCCTACAAAGGCAACGACTTCGCCCTCCCATACCCATCCACCAACGGCGTAACCAAATTCCCCTCCTCCCCATCCGTATCCTCCTCTGTCGTCCCACTCCCAATCTCCCCGACCAACAAACTCCTCAAATCCTCCTCACTCATAATCGTCTGCAAACTCCCTCTCCTCACCCACGGCCTCGTCTCCCTCCTGCCCCTCTCCACCAGCCTTTCAATCTTCAACCGATTCGTTAGAAACTTCAACATGGGAAACGCGCTCTGCTGGCCCTGGTGAATCATCCGCGCGAGACGCAAAGGGTCCGGATCAGAGAGTATATACCAGAAATCAGAGAGGACAGATTTCGGCCAAATGGTGATCGTGCCGCTGAATTCCTGCAGCCAGAGCTGGCTCCAGTCTTGGCCGAGCGGGCGGGGGAGCAATTCGGCGTGGCGTACGAATTTGAGCCACTTGTTCATGTCGAGTTTGAGGAGGTGCTCAAAGGCGGAGAGGAGGTAGCCGCCACGCCAGCCGCGGCCTTTACGGTGGGTGACGGGGTGGCCGACGGAGCCGCGGGAGGAGAAGAAGAAGAGGTTGACGTGCGGATTGACTTGGCTGACGATGGTGAAGTTGACGTTGAAATGTGTGTTGAGGGCTTTGATGGGGATATCGGTTCTGAGGCTGCCGTCTTTCCATTTGTGGCCAAAGGAGTAGGGGATGAGAGTCCCGTCTCGGGTCTTCATCATGAGGACTACAGGGTTGAGGATGCCGGGTACGGCGGCAGAGGCCAGGACGGCGGACCAGATGACGCAGTCGGGACTGGTGAGGTAGTTGCACAGGATCGTGGGGGAGTGCGGATCGGCCGGCACGCAGGTTACGTTGAGGATTCGTCCTGTCCGCTCGTAGGCTTCGCGGAATGTTAGAGAGCCTCTGGTCCACCAGCTGCAGCGTTTAGCCCAGTCGACTGAGTCGAATCGCGCGCCAGTTTTCCACCATCGTGGAATCCAGACGGTGGCCGGTTCACGACATGCGTTGATTCGGTGAGAAAGCGCTGGAATAAGAAGCTTCTTCAGTTCGTCGTTGGTTCTCGTCGCGACGAGAGCAGCTATCAGAGCGCCCCCGCTGGTGCCTGTGATGACGTCTGGAAGCAGATCGGCATCGAGCATCCCTCTCACGAGCCCCAGGTGATAATATGCAAAGCTAGCTCCTCCCGATAGACACAATGCCGTTCTACCATAGTTGGCATGCACGTGTTTGAAAAGCAAACGTTTCTCTTCGGCCTCTAGTCGCTTCGATTTTATAAGCATCTCGATGCTTCGTTCCACTATAGTTCCAGGCGTCCACGTTAGCATGCTGCCCGTTGTCCAACGCGAGAGACGTCATTCACCACTTCATGCACAAGATGACACTCACCTTCATCAACAAAGTTCTGCACCAGGTTCTTCGTTCCATAGTACGTCTGACTGTAGAGCCTCGCGTTTTCCACCCCCACAAAGTTGTTCTTCACGCAAGCCTCCACCAAAGACTTAAGATTCTCAATAGCAGTCCTATGCTCTCCATTAGGCTTCGCTGTCTTGCCTTCCTGGACCTCTGCCTCCACCCTCAACTTCTTCAGCTGATCCCACACTCGCTTGACTGTTTTGGAATCGTAGTACGCAAATTCATTCTCCTCTTTCCACGCCTGTCGCCCCAAAAACGCATCCAGCTCCCTTGCAGCGGCAACCCACTCCCTGTACGTCGACGCACTGCGCATATTTCTTCGGAGCATCTCCCTCCGGCCACGCCACGTGAAGAAGTGCTCGTAGACCCAGATGTACCACCTTGTCATGAGATATACGAGTGCCAAGCCTCCCAGCCATGCAACCACAAACAGAAGCAAAGGCCATTTCAGTACCTGGTAGAAATTCCCTTCCCGAGTCTCGTCCTTGGTGCGTGTACCCAAAAGGCCCTCCACAGCGCGGGTCGCACCCTTGTGACGTCTCGCGTTCTTGGAGGCCTTTTGACGTTTCTTGTAGGACTTTGAGCTCACAGGTGCCCAGTCGTTCGCCGCTGTGAAAAACGTTCCCTGGGTAGAATAGCCGGGTTGGGGAGTTAATCCACCTCCTGCAGCCGAGGCTGCGGCGGCAAAGGCTTCCGTGCTTGCTTGATCGTCATCACCACCACCAGGGATTCCGGTTTGTGAGTTTCGCTTGGTGAAGTCGAATGAGTAGGATGCGCTCACGGGAGATCGTAGGCCGCCCGACTCGTCTGGTGGGCTTTGCAACGGATCGGGTGCTTGAAGAGCCGTCTCGAACGCGGCGAGCTCCTCCGGTTTTATGAAGTCATGATCGGCGTCAGGGAGGGAGGATGTGTCGAAGCATTCTGGGAGGAAGCCATAAATTGCGTCGTCAGGCATTGTACGCAGCCGGGGCTGGCCATTGGCTCACGAAACGCAGCAGATGGTATGACTCGTCTTCATGCAGTGTTCTGACCAACAATGCGTGTGTCAGTGGATGCTGGACACTTGACAAGTACGTCCGGTAGAGGGCTTTTCTGTGTTGGGCAACCTCGTGCGGTCCCGCGATCGTCGTGTTACGGTGGACGCGGAAGATTGTTGAAGTGGGAAAACGAGAATGACGTCGACAATTCGGTTCTTGGGCGTCACCGAGGGCAAGACAACTCAACAAAGTGAGTGGGAGTAGATTCGTTTTTATGGGGCGGGGTCTATGAGGTACATCCTGGTACATACCTACAACACTTGGACCCGGACTTTCACTTGCAAGTTGCCAGTGGCCACCATCGGCTCCATTAAATGACAGAGAGCAATGTCGATCGTGGAATGAGCTTGTTTCGCTTGACAATTGGTCTAACGAACCATGTCCTCGTGAGATTACGGACACATGTGACATGGCTAAAACGTTGGCTGTCGGCAGCCTTCGTCGTGACTCATCACAAGTCGAGATCATGCATGATGCGGGAATACCACCAGCAAGATGGCACGAAAGGCATTACAATTTGATTTTCTTAATGCTAAAACATAATCAGAATTACACAACCCTTTGTCGGCCGTCTCAAACATCATGCATCTCAAGATGAATGCACCATCCCCGAGAACCACTTTGCTTCGTAAACATCAAAGCCCCCCACGCGATAACTAACGCTCCTCGCTTTGTCTGCGCTCAACCCCGTCGAGTCCTACGCGCTTCAAATAAAAAATCACCGCAAAATGTGTTCCTCGTCCTCCAAATTGATGCTCCCTTATTCCTTTGCAGCTTCTCTACACATACTGAGAAAGCCATCTTATTCCCTCGCCGTAGCCCTGGCGCATCACGACAGAGCACATGAAGAGCTCAATGGGCCGGATGCCCTCTAGTGGCACCTTGCCCTTGCCAGTCGTTTGGTACATGCCAAGCTCATGTCTCAGCTGGTCTTCGGATACAGCATCGGGGTGGTCAATCTTGTTACCCAAGATGACAAAGGGGACCTTGGCCAACTCTTCCAAAGCCAGCAGGGCGTCGAGCTCGGCTTTTGCCTCGGACAAGCGTTCGTGGTCCTTAGCATCGACGAGGAAAACAACACCGTTGACCTCGGGGAAGTAATCTCTCCAGATACGACGGGCTGTAGCAGATAGAATTTCAGTATACACGATGCAGGACGATTCGGACGGACGGGTTTAATTCGTCTGAATGAGGTACGTACCCTGTTGATGACCTCCCAGATCGAACGTTGTGAATCGAACGTTGCCAATGGCAAGCTCCTCGGATGCTAGTTCACACCGGGTCAGTAACGATCGTGACCATGTTTGATATTCTGCGCACGAAGAGCTCGTCGACGGAGTACGTCAAGGGGCGGAAACTCACTGGGGTGAAGGGTAGGTTGCAAAATCGCGACTCGGTCGTTCTACATGAGTGTCTTGTTAGCCATCATAGTTCAGCGCCGGAAAGGAACCTGTCGATGACCACGGTCGCGTATATGCATCGCAGACTATCGACTTTGCCCGCATCATAAAACGACACGACACTCAGATGACGCCATCGTATTTCAGGGGTTTTCTTCGTCGGGTATACCTTCAACATGTGCAGCAAAGTCGTCTTTCCCGCGTTGTCAAGACCCAAGAATAACAACTTGGCGTGCTTGTTCAGCAACCCCAGGTTGGAGAGAACATCGTAAACTAAAGGGGGCGGAAACACCATGCGATCAAGCACGTGTCAGTCAAAATGGACTGTTCCTGGCATCGGCCAAAGGAGCAGAGCGACTCGGAGACAGCTTCAGGAAAACGTACACCAGTTGACAATCCACATGTTGACCAAGTTCGAGCGATATTTGTCGTAGTCGTGGCGTTGAGCAGAGGTACAGGTTCGATGTGGTGGCGGGGATGTTGGAGCCGTCTCTCTATGGTGGAACGTGGCGAATTGACAGATTGCTACGATACACCAGAAGACTCGCCAAGACACGCTTTGCTTTTCTTCCCTGGCGGTCTGTCGGGACTCGGAAAGTTCAGATACTTAGGTGCCTGTTCCGGGCCCCCGCCATCCGGCGTGTGTGCCTGGAAATTTAGGCATCCATCAACCACCGGAGTCGATTACAATATTAGGTACATACACTCAGCACTACATATGCACTCCATGTTCGTGGCCGGAATGGCCGTGCCGGAAATAATTACAGTCACATGGCGGCCGAACAATTATGAAGCAGATCAAACTTTGTTCTGATTGTGACTATCAATCCCCGATCCCGACGCCTTCCAATCTCAAGAGCGCCCATCCATACATGAATCCGTACATGACTCCGTAAGCTTTGTAAACGAAGGGTATCCTGATGAATACAAGGAGGCCTCTCCCCCTTGCACATTTGCCTCGCCCAAAAAAGCAACGCAGGAAAGATGGTCAATTGACAAAAAGAGAAGAAGGTAAGTAAAAGTATTCGCGCGTTTCAAATACTTTAAAAACAATCGCTTCATCTGAGCCCCACTTCAAAATTGAGAGCTCCGGCTGCGTTCTTGTAGCGAATATAGAAATCGTCAGCTCATGAGATTTGGAAGAACAAGATATTGTTGAAATAGATAGTATGAGTGCAGCACCCTGTTTGCGGAGAGCTCTCGAGTGAAGACGGTACAAGAAGGCCGTCAGATATGACCTGCCTAGACAGAGAGCACGTAATTTCCAGGGTCCTTCTTGCCAGCCATGAGCAGCCCAAGCTCCTTCATGCGTTCAGCTCCAAGTCCGGGTTGGTGTTTTCGCTCGGGAATTTGTCCTCGTCGTGCGCGATTACAATACTTTTGAAAGAATTTTTCCTTGCGACGCTCTCGCTTCCGTTCAAGCCCTTTGACGATATCGATGGCGCCACGAAGGTGACCATCAGACTGGGTCTGTTGCTTTGTGGACTTGCTGCTCTTCATGGCAGTGAACAAAGCAGGATGCCGAGGAAGAGATTTGGTCAACGTCGTGTTAGGCCGCCCGGCTAATTGAAACTGAACATGTGGGCCTTGTCGAGGTGTTTGCGATGGAGTAGTGAGCGCTTTTGGTACTGGTGAACGTATTCGTCTAGGTGATGGACGCCCAAATAATGGCTTGGGAGAATGGCCGCGAGGCTTGGGCGGGGGAGAAAAATGACGTCTCGCCATTGGTGGTGGAGACCTCAGTTTTCGAGGCGACACTTGCTCACCCCGTTTGCGTCTTCGGCAACGGTCTTGCTGGCCGTGATGGAGATCGTCCATATTACCTTGAACCCAGAATGCATCATCGCTATTATGATGAACAGGATTAAAGATTTCCTCCTCATCGTCATCATCAGGATCCGAGGCCGGAAAACTGGGATCTATGTCCTGAGGAATGATTCGGAGCTTCTCGCTTCGACGAGCAGCTAGGCAAGAAAGATACGCCTCTTCAAGGGGTCTATCTTCATCCAGCGTACCACAGACGAAATCGGTACTATCGGGCAAATCTGAGGCTACCGAGTCAATCTTGATGCGTCTAGTTCTGACGCGTCGCATGCTAGATCGACTAGCGCGACTCGCCGTGGACGAGTCTGACTGGGGCTCGTGAAGAGAGGTTCGTCGGATGGGATTAGCAGCGAGGATAGCTTGGCGAGCAGTGGCATGACTGGGAGTCCATAGTATCATGTTTTCGTCGTCATCCTCGTCATCGTCAGATTCCGCAAAGCCCGTCTCGGAATCCGTATGGTAGCCATCAGAATCGTCATCAAAATCATCATCTTCTTCTTCTTCTTCCTCAGCGGCCTCGTCGTCATCGTCATCATCCTCATCCTCAATATCATCGTCGGCGTCGGCAGTCTCTTCCGTGTCTTCCATCTCAGCCTCTGCTTCAGCTGCGAGACGACGGAAATGATTTTCTTTGGACAAAGTATCATTAATTGTGATTTTGGTTGAGACGGCCGATGGGCTTTGCCATATCCAGTCTTCTTCTCTGTTGGTACCAGGGGCAAATTCATGGAATTGGGAGCCATCTTTGACCAGATCCTTTGAAGTGGCACGTAAGAACTTGGGTCGGCACGACGTCACCTTCACAGGAGAACGACGGGCTAAAGACAATCTTGGCGAGGCGTCGCATGCAGCTGAGAGCGCAGAGGCCTTCTTGGGAGTGGAAGGGGATGCCGAATTCGTTTGCAACCGAGGAGCCACACTGGACTCAGCAACTCGCCTGGACGGGATGCTCTGGGTCGAAGCAGGCCGAGGCGCTGCACAAGCGAATTTGATAGAAGGGCGTTTCGGTACGTGGTCCGCAGAAGGTGCCCTAACTATAGACTGAGGTGGGGGAGGAGGTTTGGCCGCGCACACAAATTGAATGCAGCGCTTCTTGGGAAGTTGTGCACTGTTGTCCATGCCGGCGGAAGTCTGCATGCGCTCGGCGATTTCTGCATGTAGTCGGAGTCCAGCCATCTCCGGGATAGGGGGACTGGGCGTATTCGTGCGACAGGGGCTAGTCATGCCCGTGTCACTAGTGAGATCAGCAGTTGACGCAATGCTCACATTACTGGTAATGGAGCGTCGACGCTGGCTATTGACAAGGATAGACTTGGGATGTCGTGAATGATGCTCTTCCAGTTCACCCATGATGGCCTTGGTGAGCATGGACGGCTGATCCTGTCGGCGTCGAATAACAGTTCTCTCGAATTTATGTTTGGACTCGGGAGGTTCATCAACTTCTTCGGCCTCCTCTGAAGCGAGGGCGACCAAGGTCGGCACCTGCGATGTAGGAGAAGTAGTAGTCATATTTGTGACGCGATATTTGCACTAATTTGAAGGCAGAGCGCACTAATGATATCAAGCTCCGAAGTATAATATAAGACTTTAAGAGCAGTTGGAAGTCGGGTGCAGCAGGATCGATCCACCTGGATTTGGATATGGAAAACGAGATCTGGCAACTGAGACGGTTGAAACAATGATCAGATATTGACGTTTGTGAAATGATGGCCTTGACGCGAGGCAAGTTGAAATCTGCAAGCCAGTGCAGACGTCTGATCTGTTTCAAGACAAGACTTGACGAAGACTTCCGATAGCCCTTCGGACCGTGGGGCTATAACTGAGAATCCGACATATTCCACGAGTTTGAATGTTCAAAGTTATGAAGAGGGGTAGCAAAGGCGCAAAGGTCGTCGGGAACGCTTCCTTATAAGAAAAACCGAAAGCGGCGCTGATCGATGACTATGCAGTCCCTTGAGCATCCGGTGGTAAGAGTGCCGGATATAAAAAGGTATTTCGGTAGCAAGAGCTTGGCGGACTTCAAGATGACGTTGGGCCAGCCGTGGCGTGGCGTGTACGAGTGAGATTGACAAGTGACGATGCACAAGGTGTGGTGTGCGGCTGTCAGGTTGGACTGGCGGCCGGTGTAACGCAGCTTTGAAGGGACCTGGAAAATCGGGTGGTGGCACAGGTGAGACGGCAGATAAATTCAAGCACTGCGACGTTGCCGATCCTCGCAAGATTATACGTAGAAGCAGGTTGATGAGGCGACTTGCGACGGCGAGTGTAAACACAAACGATGTCCTTCGGTAGGCGTAGAGAGTTGGATGAAGCGTCGGGAATGTAAAGAATGCACCTGTGACTTGGGTGGGTAGTCGGGCAATTTCAATGGGAGGGAAAAGTAGGGCAAGGCGATCGACTTTATTAGGGCGGCAGCATGGGAATTTTGTATGTACAATGTACATACATGGGATGAGTGGGCTAATAATAAGGGGGGAAAACAGAGGCAAGCGCCGCAGTCGCCAACTGGCAACTTGCACCAAGAGAGGACTAGACGAGACAGTGGAACTGGCAAACTGCACACTGGAGCATGGTACCTACCTAATGTAGCCCTCCGACGCACCTGTACGCACCTGCAGAGGGGTACATGCATACATGCGGAGTAGACTCAGAGTCCAGTATGTACTCCATACCTCCAGCGGGTAATAGCTAGGTACATTGAGGACTGCCAAAATGTCAAAGAGCGGCAAGACGGCCGCAAGCAAGACGCGGAGCCTGGAGGGCGTTGGGCTGGCTCCTGACTGGGCTGGGCGTATACTTTAGTGCCGAGCGTGGAGAAGGCGACTCGGATGCAAATTTTAACCCGCGTGTGTTGTGGCCTGGGCCTGAAGTTCTGAACCCGCTCAGCAAAAATGGAGCGGCCGAGACTGGCACTGTGTCCGGATGGGATGGCCTGGCCCGCCTGGAGCTCCTGGCCCAGGGCCCAGGGCAAGGGAGCAGCCTGCAGGGCATGTACTCCGTATGTAGGTACGAAGGGACACCCGGTCCGAGAAATAGTCCGACGCGCAAGCATGCACCTTGCCATTTATACTGAGTAGGTATGCGGCCCTTTTCATGTTGCCACGATTCCTACGAACCAAGCAGCCGGTTGTACCGACTTGCGTTGCTTGACCGCCGTGTACCGATATGTATGTACAGACTCCAGCCAGCCAAGGCCAGCCGCCAAGGCCGTCCAATGAGGCTGTGAGAGACAACTGGAACCAAGCATCATGGTCCGAACTACCGCGACGGGCAGACCGAGAGTTCGAAAGAAATGCGAGAAATGCCGCCTTATAGCTCCTCCGCCGTTGCCGTCCAGCATCCCTGGGACTGGAAGCCGTCGTCGCGGGAGATCCGATGACGAACTTGACGTCATTGCTGGGCTTCCATTTACAACAGACGCGCCGGTAGCTTACTTTTGGTGCTGATCTGATGCTGACTTCGTTGGGTGTACTCCGTACATCATGGATTCATGTTACTCCATACGGAGTACGCCACTGTCCCCAATTCACAGTGTCAATCAATTCAGTATGTACGGAGTAATATGTAATTCATTATTCGGGAGACGGTGAGAGCACTGTGGTCTGCACAGTGTAATTAGCCTGCCTCATCTTGAGCGTGCTGCGGGGCGATCTCCAACACAACACAAAGTTGATATACGGAGTACGTCGCACCCCTACAGAGCTCAATGTTTGTTTTCTAAATGAATGAAATCAGCTCAGCATGGCAATGAGATTATGAGTGGAGGAGGTAATTATGAGTGTTTCATTCCGCCAAGGTTGTTCCCATCTTGGTACCAACTACCAATGAACGTCAGCTTATTTTCAAAACACCGGACGACCTGCGGTCCTCGTGGCCTCGGTTATGGCTCATCACCGAAAGCAGCGGTCAGAGCCGCATTACGACACCTACCTATGTGGCTGCCGCCAGCCTCGCGGATGTCCCTTTTTGTCTCTCCAGCTCCCTCTTGTACTATGCAGGTTGCATAAAAAGAGTAACGAAGGATGTCATGCGCACGTGGTTGAGTCCCAGTCAGCAAATACGTACCTGTTCAATGTTTCCTCAGGGCGATAATTTGTCCACGGGTCGCAGGATCGTCAGTGGTCACTGCCAACTGGTCACAAGTGTATGTATGTAATAACTACCTAGGACGCCGACCGGTCCGCCATCGGAGTGGTCGACAATTGATTGAGCCACATTAACAAGCATAACATGACAGTACAGGTACCTAGGTATGTTTTACAGCCGTCGCTACAGTATGTCCTAGCCGTACGAAGTACACAGTAGGTAGGTATGTAGTTACCGTGGCGGCTGGCAGGCCGCAGAAGCTACAGTTCAATCTTCAGGTTTGCCCATTTTTGGTGTTACTGTCCAAAACCTGCCCGGTGACTCTCGAGTAGTTATGTACCTATAACTATGTAATTAGACGACAAAAGTACCGAGGCCCTCCAAAAAGAACGAGAAGTACGGAGTAGGAAGGTAGTCGACGACCAACTCGAAGCCCACGTTTTAAGTTTCTGGTACTTGTTTGTTTTGTTTGGATAGCATTTGTGTTTTTGGGTACCTAGGTACGTAGACGGTAGGTATAGTAGGCAAGTTACCCGCCGCAAGTGGCTGTCCAAGCGCAAAGCGTCAATCTCTCCGCGTACAGTACGTCTGCATGCTACCGCTGTCGCATCGCGAATGTTATGTAGGTACATACCTCCTTGTTAAAACAGACGAGCGGCATCTCTGCAAGTGATGCAGTGATGCACGTCGTATCGATCACCTCGCGAAGAGACTGCATACCCGCAATCATAATAGGTAAGCCTATGATGTAATGTCAACCCTAGTGTTATTTGTCACTACATAAAGTAAATTGCTCAAGCGTCGAGGTCAGTAGGTATGTACATATGTACTCAATTTACGTAGTCGGTCCAACTCTTAATTATCCCACGTTTCCTCTTCCTGTTCACGTCCACTGGCAACGAGTACCCGCCACTTCCGTCCGCCAGAACCCCCTATCATATGCAGCTATGTATGCTCTTGGCTTGGCATCAACTCAGAAGTTAGAACACCTTGCCAGTCCATGACTATGTACCTTTCAAAGTTTCTGGCATTGACAGGACGTCCAAGGAGGCGGCCCGACCTATGCTTAGGTACTTTGGCATGGCCCTTGGCTTTTAGAGTTTCTTTACAAAATATAAGCTCATGGGCCTGCGCATGCATATTTTCAGTTTCCAGGTCTCGACATGTCCCCTTCAATGTTCACTGCCGTTCCCTTTGTTCCCTTTACTATTATGCGTCATGCCGGCTGCGGTGTGGCGACCAAGATCCATGAGCTGCACTGCACCTCTCCATCGGCCGCCGGCATCTATGTTGTCAAAAGGGCGCTCGTACTGCGACCCTTTGGTCCCTGACTCCATGGCCGAAAACGGCCTCGGACGATCGGAACGCCTGACCTCTTTTCTTTTCTCAATCGCCTCTCTGCAACACAGTTTGCGCCCCTGGTCCTGATTGAACTGTCGCTGAGCCAGGGATAGCTGCTTTTGCGCGTTGGTTCTCGCGCGGTTCAATATGGCGTTGCATTGAGAAACATTGCCATCCATGGCCAAAGGCATCGTTTCATGGCTGACTTGGTTTCGAGTCGTCGCGTTTGATATCCGCCATTGCTACCCCGTAGGAACATGCACAAAACTGTCAAACGTTTACATACCTGCATAGTCTATTTGGACAATCCGGCTGATGCTTGAGTCGCGCACGATGCGGTGGTGTACAAAGATTGCCCTGATTCCTGAATGTAGGTAGGTATGTACTGTACCTTAGGTACTGAGTCTGTCGGAGTACCTACACAGACATTGAGCTCGATTGCTGATGCCCACTTGATGGTGTCCATTCACATGTGCGGTTTGACGATTCGGCCGGCCCTACAGGCTGCATATCTCCCGGACGAGACGCAACATGAATTGGAGATGCTGTACTACCCCGCATCCTGAGATGCCTTCCGCGGTATGGGCGCGTAAAGGGGCAGATGATCCCATATCAGCACATGCGTCCGCGCCACCCGCACAGATGCCGTAGGGTCATGTTGGCGCAAAAAGGCATTCCTCCCGCGCTTTGCCGAATGACTTGGTTGGCGTTTCAACAAGCGGCGTTCCCCTCATCACTTGGTCATTACATACCTATGGTATCCCACGTGCACATGCTGCGGGCACTAGAGAGATGTACTCATACTGGCGGTGAGTGGGATTTGAGGGGGTCGTTTGACTCGTCCGTACTTACTTCATGATACCTACCTGAGGCTACAGCTTAGTTGCGATTGGAGAAGCCCGATGGCCGCTCATCGTGGCTCGCAAATGACCTGATGCCCTTCCTTTTTCTGCTGCAGCTCTCTTGGCAAGTTCACCACTGAGTTAACTACATATGTAGGTATATGTACATATCTTGCCCGTGGGAATAACAGATCGGGATTCGGGATGCCGAGAAAGGGCTAGTCGAGAAACATTTTGAACTCCCTTTGCTGCGCTTTGCATGGTCAAGCCTGGTTTGTCCTGTCGTCTCAAGGCGTGGATGACTTGGATCATGGATGGCATAAATGGGCTGCAGCTTGGATGCCACACGGCTGTCCCTTATCATCCTGGAGACATATGCCGAATGCCGCGCCAAATGTCTCACACGAACTCACTGTGTATGTACTCCGTACGCATTTCAGACACGTCTTGACTCGATGTCCTCGTTGCGTATCTTTGAATCACTGCGACAGCGAGTCCCGGGCGGGTTCACCTTACTTGAGTGTTTCGAATAATTGACGTTCGGTTTCACCGGAAAGCGGGCTGGAATGCCACGTTTGACAAGTGTCAAGTGGCAGGCTGGCAGCTACTTATGTACATACATAGTGATTTCTCATCAATCGTACGAATCACGGGCATGTACATACATATGTATTTTCCCCCTCATTTTCTGCACAACATGTAATTCCTTCTCTTGACTCCCGACTATGTATGCACATTGCAAGGTACTGCGTAGCGGCCGTTTAGACATTTACAGAGTAATTCTCGCCCGGGAATCGCCGGGACACATCTTACCATCTTTCTGGCGGCTCGCGGCAACGGCTCGGCATTGTGGCAAGGTCGGCTCCGGACAGGTACCTAACTTGGTGAAGGGTCCATTTCGTGATGCAACTTCCTCTCTCGAGTCCCAACTCCAAGACTGTGACACTGTTCAGTGTGTTGTAAAAGATTGAGCTGGGGCTCGGTTGTGCAGGCGGAAAGTTCCGCCGCCGGTGACATTGTCTAGAATGGGACTCGGGAGGGTGGTGGTGTTGGAACTTGGAGCACAAATCCTCCATTGTCTTACTGCTGAGTACCTACATGCAGTGGTAAGACAAAACAATCGGTCCCCGTCCGAAAGGGAGGTTCGACCCTTTTTCCATCAAAGCGGGAAGACCCTTTTTTGGTTCCTTTCCGGTCTCTCAAACACCCTCATTTTAGTGAGACGTTTTTCTGGAAAACATCAACAAACAAATACATATGTACTACCTCTGGAGTACATACATGAAAGTAATTAATTTAAGAATGCAAAGGCATAATGACCTTGTGAACCTTAAGTTCAGGGGAAGAAAGGTCGCATCCGTGGGTGATCATACCGTACCTTGCTCAGCGGGTCTTATCCATGTATGAAGTATGATGTGAGGCTTATGCTATAAGAACCTCGGGGCGAAAAAATAAGCTTACAGTCCTGAGTCCATGTTGCAACGCGCTGCACAAAGGAACTGGTGTGAGGGCCAGTTCGGTGAAGGTTCAGGTGTGTAGCGATCGTTGCTCGAATGGGTTGCTTCGACTGTGTCCGTTGCTTCTGGCAATGTGTTGCACGATGGATTTTACGTTTCATGGCTCCGACACGTCGATCCCTACTCCGTATTCGTAGATGCAAGTCGATGAGAGCTGTATGCGTTCGTCAACTCGCGAAGGTCTGCAAGTCCATGTCTCGTCCGATGCAAAGCATACGACGGCTGGTAGGCTGTGCGAGCAAAGCTGCCTGCTATACTGACCGATCTCGTGTTAAATTCGACAGAAGTAGAGGAGAGGGGAATCTTAGAATGGAATTGTATGATTTGATGACACTTGTCAATGGATTGGGGAACACGAGATGATAAGAACACGAGCTTGATGGAGAGCATTCGCAGTTGACCTGTTTAGATGCCCGTGAACATGATCATGACTCCCTCCGTGAAATGGAAAAATCAAATGGTTTTAACAGGATAGGAAAAGCGAGGCGTCTTCAGAATGCTACACTTGACCATCGCAAAAGAGTTTTGAATGACAATCAGGAACTCAGATTCAAACTTACCATCCAGGGTAGGCACTGCATGTTGAATCTCACGAGTCACGAGCCACAACTAATCGCGCTGCGCATCACGTGATACAAGACAGGTCGGATTTTCCCCGTAGCCGATCATTGCCCGGTACCTGGCAAGAATCGTTGGACGGCCTCAATTCTCGATTCTAGCCCACGTTCGCGCAACAACACAATAACGTTCTGTCAGCCCATCATGAACACCCTCCGCATCGCCCGCGCGGCCATCCGAGCTCGCCCATCCCCAGCCCTGCGTGCAGCTGCTCAGCGGAGGACCTATGCCGAGGCCGTTCCCGACAAGGTAGGATTTCAATCCGTGAGAACCCCCTCCGGAACTGGGAGACGTAGCTAACCACCTGTTGACTTAGATCAAGCTGTCCATGTCCCTGCCCCATCAGGTATGAGCCTTCCGAAAGAAAACGAGAATCTGGAGACGAATCTATCCTTTACCGAACGCAATCGATCTACCCGCGTGGCTTGCGTGAGTCGAGAAGGACGGAAGCTAATTGGCACGTCTGTATAGTCGATCTACAAGTCCCAGGATGTGGTTCAGGTGAACATCCCAGCCGAGTCTGGCGAGATGGGTGTCTTGGCAAACCACGTCCCATCAATCGAGCAGCTCAAGCCTGGTGTTGTCGAGGTTGTTGAGGAGAGCGGCACTTCCAAGCAGTGGTTCCGTATGTCATTCTCTATTTCCTATCGGGAATCTGACAACCCGATCGATCTTCTCCTCCTTCCTCCCCTACGCAACACTCACAGAAGAACTTGAGAGGCATGGGACAGACCAGAGGCTAATCGATCATGATAGTTGCCGGCGGATTCGCTACGGTCCAGCCCAACTCAAGCATGAGCATCAACTCGCCCGAAGGATACCCAATTGAGGACTTCAGCGCCGATGCCATCCGAGCTGGCATTGCGGAGGCTCAGAAGATCGCTAGCGGCAGCGGGAGTGCGCAGGATATCGCCGAGGCTAAGATTGAGTTGGAGGTACGTTTTCCGCAGGCTGTCAATATGTGCGATGAGCGCTTGCTAACCACAGCTGTGATAGGTTCTCGAGTCTCTCTCTGCCCACGTGAAATAGGGAGGTGAAAATGATGTACATAATAATAGAGACACCAATAAGACTTTGAGCGCCAACTTTACACAGTTGATATCAGCCGCCGTGCGGCCACCTAAAAACCATATTCCCGTTTGTGTTAATTGACATTGTGTGTCGCGATTTCTCCCCTTCCCTTTCATGCGTGCGTCGCGCTTACCTACGCCGCGGAAACCGACGCAGCTTGCTCCTGCCCTCGAATGCCGCGTCGAGTCCTCAGTCAGCAAAAGAAAAACGAGGCCTGCATTCAGTTTTTCTACCTAGAGAAATCATTAGCTGCCCAAGCTTAGACGAAACTTGTATCTCTTCTTTCTTTCGTCCACTTATTCTATACTTATGGTGCGTCACTCACGGCGAGGACACATCTTCAACTAAAACCCGAAATTGTTGGTTGTGCCAGACAGACATTATCACAGACGACATACATTTAGTCGCGAACACCTGTGCTCTTCGGGTGTTGCCGGCACACGAGTATTATCTCTCGTCTATCGCAAATTGCCAGCAGCCTCGGCAGAAACATTCGTCCATCATCATGGACCACAGCAAAGACGATAGCAAGGTCGGATGGGGCCGCCGAGTTGATGCACGGTTTGCCACTCCAGCTTCTCGAAATATTTTAGGCCTCAGCACAACCCCATTGTCACTAGACAAGACGTTTATAGGCCGAGCCTTGGAGAGGAGTAGTCGCCTGGAGTCGAGACTCGGCTCGTCAAGAGACCATAACTTGGGTTCCGAACAGGCTGTGCTATTAGAAGCCTTGTTAGAATACTCGTCTCGCAACACTGACCTTCAGATTTGCTAACGTTTATTGCAGAGCACCCTCAATGTGCGCTGGAGACCGAGTCTCGGAAGATGAAGCAGTAACACAGTTCGTCGAAGAGACTGAAGACGATTCCACGCTATTTCCTCTGGGGTTGACACTGAAAACCGACAAACGATCCCGACACAGTGAAAATGAAGCGACACAATTGTGCCACTCCTGTGGCGAAGCTCTCCCGAATGAACAGCATTGTGGTATCTGCGGACACGACTTTTGCTACAAATGTGCTTCTGAACGGTTGAAGGGAGACTCTAGCATTTGGGCCGACAATTCGAGAAAAGCCTCGGCAACGGAAGCATTGGTGGAAGGTCCCGATGCTAATATGCACAAAACTTCTTTGTTACCAACGACCACTGCTAAGGCTATGCCGGAAACACCAAACCGAGGCCCCGTCACGGGCAATCCATTCTTTTTGGCTGATCGATATCCTCAAGGTACCCTTTCGGCCCCCCCGAAGGTAACATCATATGGCTTTACCAGTCGGCCGAGAAGGCTCTCAGATTGCGTTCCTCGGCAGTTCCTGGATGAAACAACAAAAATTGCCCCCTCACACGAAGCCAAGTGTCATCAGCATCTCGAACAAAAGCAAGACTATCCCATGCGGGATACTAAGAGACACAGTCTTTGCTGTTCGGCCCAGATGAAGAAAAGGGACATGGATAGAAATCCAAATTTGGCCGCTTTGAAGCACGACTCTATCCGGAACAAGATTGGCAATCTCTGTCGCCACGCTGAAGAGTTCCACAAGTCTCATAACACTTTGGGCCAGAATGATGCAGAATTTCGGCCTACAAGTAGCGACTCCATGACGCACACTTCAGCCACAGAAGAAACCCCTACAAGGCTTCCACGAAGGGCCCAGCCATCAAGCCTAGAAGTTGATGGGGATGATGACGATGATGGGTCAAGCGTCACTGAACGTGGCCGTAACGTTCAAAATAATGAACCAGATGAAGAAGGGAAGAGGGCGGGATTCATTTATCCACTGCCCCTAGCGTCTCATGACCACCGCAAGTCATTTCCACGTCCAGTGTCAGTGACTTCAGGGCCTAACAGTATCAAAGAAATCGAAGGACCAGCAGACGCTGGAGCGCATGGCAATCAAGAAAGCATTTTGCGGCCACAGCCATTAACTCTCAGATTGAAGAATCTGGACTCTGCCGACAGCAGTGACAGAAAGAGCTTCCAAGGGACCAGTTTGCTCGGCATAAACCCAGAATTTGACGTGGATCATCATAAAGTTGTGCCTGAGCGCTCTGTAGATGTCTTGCCTGTGGCAACAGGCGCGGGAAACAACTTGCCCAGTCTGACAGGCTACAAGAGACACAGACAGGATACATATCTTTGTGCTAAGCCGCAGACTCCGAATCCAGAGCCTGAACCTTGGCCTCGTCTCAAAAAAGTGGAAGCCGAAGCTCCACGAACGGATGAGCAGACTTCGGCTCCGTGGTCTCGGCAAACGCTTGGTAAAGCCCCAAGCTCTCTTGAGTGCCTGCATCCACCAGAAGAAGTTGACGATAGCCCCATAAGCCCTCGAAACATGGGGAGAGGCCATCTGGAACGCGAAGGCATGGGACAGTCCTCACAGCACAAGATGATACAAGCGACCACTCCTATATCAGATTGGCGATATAAGCTTGTTAAACCAGAACGAAGCGCACTGAATCCGGCACAAGTAAACATCGTGTGCGAGTCATGCGACTTGACGGAATCGAAAAGATGTGTGTCACATGCTGCGCCTTCTGAAAGTTGCAGCCACAGAAGCGAATCGCTCGAGCGATCTGTGGAGGACAAAAACCATTCTGGTCTTGAGGATCCGTTCACAGAGCCGCGGCTCAGCATCCGAGCCATTGAGAACTCACTAGCTTGGAAGAAAGTGCAAGACGATTTTGAGAAGGATAGTGCCAGTGGCAAAGCGAAGCAAGTACCCGGATCTCCGAAGCGAAGCCCAACTATTGCTTCGAACGAGTCAGCAAGCGAGAGGGCGAAGGCTGGATGCCCTCGGACGTGCAGCTGGAGAAGCCGGTATATGAGATTACGGGACGAGATACTATCGAGTGGGGATGTGCTGGCACTTTGCGAAGGAGCATCTCAGTGGAAAGGAAACGAGGTCCTATCTCGTTACGAAGGCAGTATTGCTGATGAACTGGGAATCGAAGCACTAACTGTTGTGGTTCATTCGAGACACCGGGACAATCTCGTGATCAATACAGACCTCAGGGGGAGAGATAACAAATGATATCCACAGGCCATCGTCTACGAGTGATGATGAAGTACAAGTTTTAGCTAGGTATGCAAACAGTGCCAGCGGGGTTGGCATCAAGCCGGCAAAAACACGTCATGTAAACAGTGTTTAATATTGGTATTCGTTCTCATGACAATTCATTGATAATCAAAGTCGATGCCATGCACGTGATGGCTGCGTGATGATGCTAACATTCAGATGCTATACATGAAGTTGAATTCTTTCACAATCTCATTCGCACTCAAAGGTGCCAAGATGTACGTGAGATGCTAGCTCACCCTTGAACTATTCACCTGTGTGTGACTTGCTGCACTTGCATATTCTGGTAGCTCGCAGCTGGCCAGCTCATGAAGCTCATATTCCCTATGAGAAGAACCCGTCTCCTCGACGTCCTGAGCGGTCCAGACTTATGGCCTGTCTAGGAGTGAGGGTTCTATCACGGTGATGGAGGGAGGAATCGAGGCATACAACATTACGTCTTGCGTCTAACGGTTTGTGTAGAGGAAAAAAAGGAATAAGGAGTAGGACCATGAAAGAGAGCAAAATCATGACTACGAAGCTTCCTGATACGTATTGAGCAACGGCGTTCTATAACCGCCGACGTTTCCTTACATCAATACGAGACTTGTCTAGCGGAGCGCCGAAGATGGAAACTTCGCAGAAGCTGTGCTAGTGGGCATAAGACATTCAGCAGCCGCAGATGCATAGCCATCTCTCCCCGCCCCCCCTCAGGAGTCAGGACTGACCAAAGGGAAAAGCTCTTCTCAAAAAGAAGACATGTAATTCCTTGCGTGAGAATTCCTGGCGCCTCGTGTTGAATCTTCTGGCGTATTTATCACCCGGAACGTAAGACCCGTTGTTCAGATCCTTCCCACTGGAGTCAGTTTGTTGTTGCCTGAGATTTTGGAACTGCGACAAGCGTATGAACCCGAGAAACACGGAAGAAGCCATGAACTAATCACGGGACTTGGATGGGTCAGGCTGTCAGCTTTCTGACCAACTAAGAAAATAGTCGTCGGCAAGTAGATACTAGATAGTACATGCCAAAGAAAGGCCTTCCGGGTTCGAGGGGTTCAGGAATCAGACCCCCCGATTTATTCAACTCGCCGGACATGATCAAACAACTCATAGGCTCATGTCATGGACTCGGCGTGTACACGGATGAATACCTACGTAAGTACTGCATGACACAAGAAACGCCAGCGAACAGGGCTCAAATATGATGCGTCACATTTCCGTCCCAGCAATTTTCTCCTGTTTTGGTCGCCGCTTTCCCCTTTGTCATTGAAATATGTAGAAAGTCTCGGCTTGCCTCCTTTGACTTGCCGCCGGCCTCGAGCCATACATATACCTACCTAGGTAACCTTAGTCAGACACATAATTGTGTGTCCCATGCACGGAGTAACCGTTTTACGCTGTCCTTGCGGCTCTTTGCTTGGGGAACATGGGTTATATATGGGCATTAATAAAATGTACCGTGCATACACGGACAGACACATCTTCGGCGGTAAACACAGCAGTCAGGACGAACGGGGGCAACGAGGATTCGAGAAAAAAAGCGTCAGCTCAGAGGATAACATGCAGACGACAAACAGCTTTTCTCTCCATGACTGACATACAGACGATGCCCGCCTTCGAGTGACTCGGTGCTATTAAGCCAGTAGGTACGGGGCGGGTGATCTTGTTACCTGTGCGCGTCGTCAAGGCGCAGAGCTGGGTCGTACCGTGTACGTATGAAGTAATGTACGGACTAGGTACAACCTGTACGTCAATTTGCCGCATGGTTGCATTAGCATACATATCAGAATCCGCTGCAACGCGAACGGTGCAGATAAACACGGGCCAGAAAAAGAGCACTTGAACTGGGTGGTTGGGCAACCCGGGCGGGTTCTTGTGATTCCCTGAGTGTTTCCAAAGTTCTTCTGCTCCGACTTGCCCGTTTTGCCTCAGCCAGGCTTGGACCCTCGAGGGGCCCGAGCATCGTTCGTCTTAATTGTTGAGCCGTAGGTTCGGCTATTCATCCTGCTGGGGGTCGCATGGCGAAGTTCCGCATCACATTTTGTTGGCCGTGAGTTGCTGAGATAGTACTGTACAGGTGCTCCCAAGTTCCTGTTGCCGACAGAGCATGAGACAATTCAAGCTGGTGGAGAGGTGCTACCGCTCTGGTCCAGTCACGATATATCCATAGATGATAGAACGTCTCTGGTCGAATAAGCGGATGAGCTCGATTTGAGATGATGATGAAGTGTATATACAACAAGACGCGCGATGCGGAGCATTTTCTCTTCGTATACCGAGTACACTTGTTTGTTTACTCTTCTGTGCATCATGCTTGAAGTGTTACTTTGTCCCATGCGAACGCCTTTGCATATTGCGACACCATTCGACCTCAATTGCATGTCCGACAGTTGTCCTTGACTTGCCCTGCCTCAAGTTATGCTGTCACAGCTCACGCAGTCCCTATCACGGAGCCCCTCGCTCGCATGTGACTCAACTACAGAGCCCGCGGAGGCATCTGAAATGCTATTATCTTGCTTTCGCGTGGATGAGATACATCTCCGTTCATCACACCTTGAATTTGAAAAGTTCTAGCCCGCATTTCCCCACATCCACTTTGAATAAACTGCCACCGTATCGCTTGCTTTCGCCCTCGCCATCCGCATCTGCCGCAGACGTGATGATGAGCTCGGTCCCGGCAAACTGTACACATGTAATGTTCCTAGTCGGCAGCGAGACTTGGCCCGTGACATGCCCCGCGGGACTGATCCTGATGACCCGGCTCTCACCATAGATCGCGGTCCAAAGGTTGCCATCAACGTCAATGCGGAACCCATCTGGCTCGCCCGAAGTTGGGTGCCGATAGAATAGTCGCTGATTCGTTGCATCACTCGTGCTAGGGTCATAGTCAAGTACGTAAATCTCGCGAACCTTGGAGTGAGTATAATACATGATCGTATTGTCAGGGGACCATCCAATCGAATTCGGGATTGTGAGCCCTTGCACGACTTGCTGAACGCCGCCGTCTTGTTTGTGGAAACGATAGAGAGAGCCTGCTTAGCCTCACGGACGCCCCCAGGGACGATTGAGTGCATTGTCAGCGCGGTCGTCCAATGACATTTATGATGTATCAACGCGTTGCTCACAAGTATGGGTCGGATTTCACCATTCGCAATACAAGACACTCGCTCTCAGAATTCACTCACCCTCTGGCTGAAATTCACCAAGTCCAAAGTCAGTCATGCTGCCCAGCCAAAAGTTCCCGTGAGGATCGGCAGCTCCATCGTTGCTGCGCAGACGCTCGTTGTCTGGATCGCTGAAGCGTGCCAATATCTTGTACGATCCCGTATTCCGATCAAATTCTGCGAGCCCGTATTTGATACCAATCAGAATCCGCTCTCGTGGGTCAACACCCTCGATGTCAGCAGTCACGGTTGGGCAAACATCAAGCTGCCACGTTTGAACGGATGACTCGGTTCCGTTCAACGGCACTAAATGTAGTCTCTTCCTTTCGATATCGACGAACCGTACGGATTCGGTCTCTTTCTCGAAGAAAGGACCTTCGGCCAGCCTGCAATCTAGGTTAAGCCATGGCTTTTCGACCGACCAATGTTGCATCGTGCTTATCTGGTCCTTGGCTGATGAAGAGGACTGTGCCTTGAGGGAAAGGTGGCCTATTTTTTTTCTTCAATTTTTTTTGGCTATTTCTTTGCAACGCGTCGCGCATACAGTGATTGGTTTATGATGCGTGATGTGTGATGCGAGATTCTGAGCTTAGGTAGTCTGTGTTGGTGTGTGTTCAGAAGTTGCCCTCGCTGCCAACGGTGGGCGCAGTTGAGGTGTTCATTGAAGTCGCAAGTACCTACCTAGGTAATAAGAGGCAGAGCTGACGGCATGTGGGTCCAAGATTGACAGGTTCCACGGTGCGACGTAAGGTACCTGCGCAGTGCTAACCCGTCGTGCGATGCCATATGCAGCCGCATTAAGTCTTGTGAACGCACGTCATAGATGCCAGACATCCTTCGGGCTGCTACCAAGTTGTCTGTCTCGCACGAAGAGTTCTGGGCGCTCGGTATGTGCATTATAGTATCACAAATTCCGCCCTATAATGGTGAACAATAGCTTGGCATCTTATTTTGAAGCCCGCAATACTTAGGTAGCTCGTAACATCCTTTATTGTACGTAGGCGCAATAATCAGCAGCACTCAGCCGGCGGGCTTTTACCTGCTTGAATCAATTGGCTGCCAACGAAACCCCTGAGAGCATCGAGTCGTGATTCGGCCGCGCGTGATGAATGGCTGGAAAACGTGCTGTGTCGATATCTAGTAGCAGGGTACTTGCACGTATGTTCCCAATGAGTGCTTCACAGCACCTAGCAGTGGCTGATCACTCTCAGCGAGCTTGATGTCATGGTGTTTCGACGTCGTAATTGACCCCCTACTGGTCACGAACCCATTGTGAACGATGGCGACCCCTTGAAATACTTCACGTATGACTACATGAATCTCAGCGTCCATGTTGGTGCAAATGCGCCATACTCCGTAAACTCGTCCTTACCGGCCCCTAGGCGCTTCGTGTTCATCCGCCGTCGTGTAAGATGTCTTGCTTCCACAGCCGTTTTAAGCAAACGTAGGCAATGGCGGTGTGCAATGCTTCTCCGTCATTTATCGTGATTTGCAGAATTCGTGTAGCTTGACGGATGTCGGAGGTCGGGGTGCCTTGTGTGTGTCCGGCATCTATTGGAGGCTCCTCAGAGATGTATTGGCTTGGAGTTTGTCTGAGGCACAGTACCACTACTCCGTAGATGACACTACATCGCCTGGCGCCAACACGTACACCATTGGGCACCAATAGCCCTATTCCTAACACCTATGGCGCGGGCTACATTAGTGGTGATCGTCCTTCATGGATAGAACAACAAGCCGATGGCCCAAGTGGGACGGCGTCGTGAAGGTGATTTATGCTTGAATCGGCCATTAGGAAACATCCGCCTCCATGTCCACCCGCACTAGCTGGCCCGTAACCCGTTGCGTTGCCTTCATACTCTGTATGCTGCCTCGTCTTCAAGTTCAGTCCAAATCCACTGTCAGACTTCAGTTGCTTGGCGACCTTTGGACGGATTAGGCCAGGGCTCTGACCATGGGGGATTTGCATTTTCCTTCTGGCAGAACCCGAACGAAAAGAATCTCGAAACGATCCACAGGCCAGAGGAGAACTGGCGGCAAAGAAAGAGGGGCCGCCTTCGCATGAGCCATGAGCTGCACGACCGCGATACTGTTTGCCAGCCAGATGCCATGCAAGCGATTGATCCTATGACTGTTGAGAGTGCCCACGTCCGAACGTTCATGATTTAGCCTTACTCGACTTTTAGGCGTTGGGTGACTCAGACCAAGCACTCTGTCTGTACCTGGTTACTCGTTTCCCGCCTAGAATGGACCTCCACGGGGCTTAGAGCTCTAAGCCAGCTCTGTGACCATTGACGACCGACCTTGCCATGATGGCGAGCACGGATGTCGTTTTATCGTTGCCTGAAAGTCTGTTTTTGTTCAATGTGTTGTGGAGGTCAATGGCCTGGAGCTTTCAAGGGTCATCAGCCTAGTCCCATCGAGGCCTTTCTTCGAGAGTGTGTAGGCGTGTAGTCATGTCGTACCACAATGCACGCGCTGCCATTCGTCTAGAATAGGGCACGACATGGGCAGCAAATGTTGCAGAAGAGTACAACTCTCGTTCCAGCCTATGAGGAAGGACAGATAATACTGGTGCTATGATGATTTATGCGCCTGGTGTCTCAAATGAGCAGATTTCTCTGTCCGTGTCCTTGTGTAGCTATGCTGGGTTTGGGACGGTCCGCTGTGCATTGGCATTGTGTCCGCTCTACCACCGCTCTCAAACACGATCTCAATCTTGAACTGTATTCGCGCTCCATTCGTATGTCACGGCAATTGCCTGCGCCAATATTTCTTTCGTCAGCTCTCATATCATCTTCGTCATCTTATCCGAGACTACGGAGTACTTACCTGCTGACAATGACTTTCCCATATCTTCCAAGTTTCAATCCAAACCAGCCATCGTTTTTTCATAATCCATATCGCCCCGGATGTCGTTGCGATGGACATATGTAGGTATGTGTGTAGGTACCCATGTAGCCTCAATATCCTCGCCACGTGACAGGCAACATTGAAGTGAAAGGACTACGAGAGCAACCTGAGGCAGCATCTGTCAAATATCCATTCAATCTTACCAACCCATGGAGCCAAAATCAACATGTCATTTCGCTTGCCATTCTGCTGCCAAGCTCATCAAACAGGGAGGTCGTAGAGGTACAAGCCGGGTGCGAAGTTACGATTCCGGTGGCCTTTCGGTGGGCGGGACGAGGTGAGATTTTGAGACTGACGATGGAAGACATGAATCTGGTTGCTGCGACTTGGGATATGTAGGTACGTATGTACCTTACTGTAGGTACTACTCCGTAGGTATCTAGGTGGTGCGAGTAAAGTTTGTGGGTGGTATCATGTATGTGTACATACGAATACATACCTACCTCTACCTGGCCCATTAGCAGTACTCCTTGTAATTAGCGCCAAACCCGCCAACTGCACTTCAGCCAACGCGCTGTCTTCGAACTCGCAGAACCAACGCCAGAGGCACGACTCACGAGTCACGGGTGACGACTACGATTGAATGTACATGTAACAGAGTATGTAACTACTACGATCCAAACGCCGTGATCTGTCAGTCTTCATTCAAACTTGCTGCTCGTGCAGGGACTCTCGTCGCGACGACCGACCGAGTTGACTCTGGAGTCTGGACAAGCACGACATGACGCGCGCGACATGCACGACGACACGACATACGTATGTTGACAACGAATCTGAGCTATACACAGAGAAAGAGAACGGAGTACCTATGATGGACTTGTTTACACACACCGCACTCCGGCCGGCGGCTGGGCCATCGTTCAGCTTATACCACTCGCCTGTTGTACTACATACCTACATACCTAATACATAACCGATCGGAAGCATGAGGTGCTTGCACCTTGTAATACGCGCACAGAATTATTTCCAAGGGGCCTGCCCATGATAAGAGGCAAAACATCATCATCACTCACCAATGTACATACTTGACGAATCGCACGGGCTCGCAACCTTCGCCCTCTGCAAATCATCACATTACGCCGATTGAGTGGACAAGCCATCTTTGGCCGGCTGGCCTCAATTGGCCTTCCCTGACTATGTACCCTCACTATGCCTCACACGGTCCCCTCAAAACTCCTTAATCAACTTTCAATCAGGTCAATTCACAAGTCATGGTCGGTGCCTCGAGGGCCCGTCATCTTCTTGCCGAGCGGCGCGTCATTCAACCGCAGTCACTTGACACTCCTGCACCTGAAGCGGCCTCAATTGGGCCGGATCCGTAAATTTGATTTGTTGACAGGGAAGGCGATAATTACCAGGATGCTTCACTGTACATATGGGGGACCTTGAACCAGGCCATGAGTGGTGGGCTTCCGACCAAGCCGAGCCCATTTTATACCTATGGCGCCACGATGCTCAAGTTGCTCTTGCAATGTTCTGGCCGATCTAATCCCGGTCCCGGTCGTTTGATTGCTCATGGTGCTCGTTTGGGCTTGGTCACATCCACAGCAAAAGATGCCGAGAATGAAAGGCGGAGGCGGCCGAGCTTTCTTAACAAGCCGTCCCAGCCGCCATAGTATCTCCTTCTGCAGTGGCTTTTTAGGGACTCTTTTATTAGGGGCTGGCCTCTCTTACTTCGGCCTCACGGGCCTATGCTTGAGCAGAGCATTGCTTTTCTCGCCCAACTAGATCTTCCGATCGGACGGCGTTGTTTCTGACCTTGGAAGAATGCTAGCGTCGATCGAGGACAGAACCTGAAGAGACGAATCGGGATGTTGGGCATTTTGGATCTAAACAAGACAGATCCCTGAATGAGAAGCGGTTGTCTTGTCATCTCCGTGCATAAGCTGTATCACGCGACTCCTCACCCTGCTCAGTCGAGTTGGCTGGTGTGTCTCCGTGTCGGATCATCTCGATGATTCCGACAGGCCGCTAATATTATGTTGTCCTCCGTCCAAAGGATATGTCGTCACTAGTCATTATGGACGAGTCGAACCACTCCGTCTCAGGTTATTATGATGACCTCAAGCTTCTCGAAAAGGGGACCTATTTGCGCCATCGAGGGACCATCTGCCTTCATCATTTCACACAAACTCATGGCTTGTAGACTAGCATGACATTGGCTTTCAACCCAAGATAGAAGCACAGCGTTTGCCAGCGTACAATGCGGTGAACCAGGCAAATCATCCTTCTTTGGAAATTGACGGCCTTGTCAAGCAAGGCGGCTGAGCGCGTGGTCCCATCATCGAGAAAGCTGACTGATACTTAGTAGTAGTGTCTCTGACGAGGAAGGCGGGCCAATACATACTTACTAACGCTCACCAAGCTCGACGATTTCCTCCGTCTAGGTAGGATTCCAGAAAGCTGCTAAGGCTTTTGCACGATACCTTGTGGCATGGCGATGATAGAAAAATTTGTCACTCAGTCAGGGCCACCTTCAATAGGCCACCCAACATTTCAAGCCCTGTCAATGGGGTGGCCATAGCACCACGAGCCTGGCAATGCTGCACCCTTGCTCATGCTAGCTGGGGTTGCGACACGTTGTGCATTAGAGAGGAGAGCGCGAGAGAGAGTAAGAAGAGGGATCGTATCACGGAGTATTGCTCCGTATAAGACATACTGCGGTCCCATACCGAGCACGGCTTTGCATATCCGACGTTGGTGGTTGGCTTTGATGACACAGTCAGGGGTTCAATACCTACATACATGCAAGCACGCAAAGCACGCACGTTATCTTCTCGCCCTACTCTGCCAAGATCTCCTTGATCTTTGATCTTTCTTACGAGACACCTCCGGAAGTGCTTGGAAGCGTACATACGTAGTATCTACTATTCAGGGGCGGGCACTTCGACGTCGCGTGGTTCGCTGGGTCCAGCCATTCACATCCCTCACATATCCCATTCCGTTGTGGCCGGTGCCAACAGTTCTTCGCCTTGATGCTCTCCTGATCTGATACTACCCTTCAATCACAGCTTCCCGAATCCCGGGATCGCTACCCGAAGAGAGGTAGGTGATGGCATTTCTACACCGAAAGCACCCAACACACCCCCTTCCGTGCGCCGAACGTGTACTTTCTCTCCATTCCGGCAGGTCAGATTCATGCTCCCTACTTCTAGCTTGACGTCTCACTCGACAGTCGACACTTGACCTGTCTATCTAATATACATAAGCCCGGCTTTCGCTTCTTCAACCGCCCACACCTTATCCTTAAAGTTTCACTTGTACATTCTCTTTTATTGACCAGGTCCGTATCGACAATCCCAAGTCATATTCCGACTGCATCCTGGTTCAGACCTGTCCTCATCATAGTACGTATCATAAAAGCCATCAAGATTCAAAAGACGACGCCTTGATCTTATAGCTGGATCGGAACGAGCATGAAAACGGAGCGGCTCTGAGTCTCTGCAATTCGCACACAGAGCGTTTGAACTGTTAAGCCATCATTTGGCAACTGATGCATGATATAGTTCATTCTCATACGACCCCTCAAATTTCAAAGTAGCCCACTCCATATCCAATGCCAGAGAGCGCCGCTGCTCAGAGAAGACAAGGGCCTCTTTCGATTGCACGTCTTTTGAACTCGCCAATACAAAGGCTGCCATCGGAAGCAGAACAATGGGCTGCGGAACCTCCTTCTGGCGAGTTCCCTCCTGGCCAACATGGTCTTCATCACGATCAAAGTGATCCAGGATGGCGCTATCACTCCGGCAATGCACCGTGCACACACGTAAACGATGTGCCCTCGAATTTGAGGCACTCGCCTCCGCAGAACCGAGGAACGTCCCTCACTGCGCGAAACGAGAGGAATATGGAACGCTCGTATGAGCCAGTTCACTGTGACTCACATCGCGAGGACCCCGCCAATACTGGCCGGTTCCAAGGCTTCTTTCCGGCTAGAGCGTCAAGTCATGCCACATCCACAATTCGATCAACAGCGAGTCCGTCTGCGGAGCTGCTGAGATGGCCCAACTTTGGAGCTGTAGAAGATTTGAAGGGACAACAGGCTTTCCTGGACTTGCCAGGCAATAACCAGATACCTGTGTCGTTCGAAACGGAGAAGGGATCGCTGAAGGCGCAAAAGAAGCGGCAGCGAAACGCCGAAGCGTCGACACGTTCTCGGAAAAAGAAGAAATCCATTGTTGAAGAAAACATGAATAGGCTCGAGGAGTCTGAAAGAAAGCTGCAGAAAGCCCAAGATACAATACGACAAAGAGACGAAACAATACAGCAATGTGGCGATTTGCTCCATCAACGCGATGAAAGAATACAGCAACATAAACAAATCATACAGAAAACGTTCCAGGAGTTGGAAGACTTGAGGCGCCAGCTTGAAAATAAGGGGGCCCAGATTTAGCTCGAGCATGTCGGGTACGGATTCGGATCTGGCTCGGCCCCGTAACGGTTGCTTTTATCTGGAAGCGAGAATAGAACGCCGTTCCTCAAGGCCAGATGTATCGCTGCCGGCCATAGAACATGTGAGGCCACGAATCAGGATTCAGGAAGGCCTGCAAACGAGATGCTCGAACTAAAATGGCGTCAAGGGACCAGTGGCGCCACGACAAGTTATACTCTACTGCTCAACTATTCCTGACAACGTGGGACATGAGTAAAGCAGCTCCCCGCGCTATAGACTTCGCCACGCACAAGTCGATACGTATATGTATCTCTTGAAGAAGGCAATTCTTACAAAGTTCCTTCACCCTTTCTGTTACCTTTGATCTAGCTGAACACTCCTTCTAATATAGAGGATGAACTTCTTCTATGAAACCAAGCAGTCCAGAGTGAGCCCCAAAGCTTCTCTGCTGCGTGTCGGCACGTGTTCTGTTCTCAGGGGATTGATTATGAAGCACGACATGTCATTATGCAGATGAGACAACCAAAAGGCAATAGGTGGCCACTGGCAAACCCACAGAGGCGTCTTAGAGGCCTACCTATGCCATGGAATTTTGTTGAGCGAAAAAAGTTTGGTATCATGTTTTGAAGCGTCAGAATGGCTGGCGTGTGAACAGAGTGTTGCCCCCCGAACAAGGCTTAGGAAGAAGCTTCTCTCCGCCTTGTCACAGAGCGAACCATTTTCATGTAGTGTGTTTTATTAGTATGTTTTACTCAGCTTATCAATAAAGAGGCCGGAAAGCATTTGATCATCTCTGATACCCGAAGGTCTTGTTCCGTTGAAGTTCATTGCACGTTCTGGGTAATGCGTAGTGTTTTCCCTGCGCACAGATTGAGCGCGACTGCCCCATCTTTGCGGCCGATCTAGACCCTCAGGACGCGACCAGTTTTATGACTAGAGACGATGATGATGCTGGGATGTCGGAAGTTGACAGCAGGTTTGTAATTTTTTGCCGTGTTGGTGTGCATTGGGCGTCGTGGCATGTGCTATTGCTGAGAATCGAACGCTTTTGTGCCAAGCTTATGCCGAGCGTTCGCAATTGTAAGGTATGGGGAGATGAACAGGAGAGAAGGGTAAAGAACTGAGTTTCGGGCTGATGAACTGCCTTTATCAGACTATCATGACCTTGGATATTGCACAAGACTTGAGGCAATTCGCTCACATTCTCTAAATTGTCGCATGTTGCTCGCGTAGCGCGCGCGGTGCGAGCACACAAGACATAATCGAAGTAGCATACCTTTGAGCTTCTATTTCAATAGATACATGACACGGCTGCAAGCAAATGGCACATGGCTATGATTTCTGAAAGAGAGTTTTCAACTTTTCATTCATGTATTGAGTTGACAGGGACGCTTGGCTCTACGATAGCCACGCAAATCTGACTCGACAAACTCTGTCAAGTCTCCTGTCCAAAAGAAAGGGGCGCCTTTTGGTATCGGAGTCACGGAGCTACAAAGCTCCAATTTGCGGCATGTTGTACTGCCAACCACTTTTGCGCCTCTCTGACCTGTCGATGTCTGACGGAAAAGGCTTCTCGATGAGCTCGCTTGTGAACATGGCGCTGCTAAGTTTGTGGCGCGACGCATTCGCTGCCACGCCTTCAGCCTCGAATCTGGCGACCTCTGAACAACGACTGAATATTTCTACCTCCTTAAGTACGGCAGGACCCCTGAGTTTGACAAAATACATCATGGTTGATGTGACGGATATAAGCCCCACC